>CAMQGK010000001.1:7522500-7670000 GCA_947000775.1 Pterois miles
ACACTGACAATAAGGGGGTTACAGTTCTTGCAGAAATCTTCAAATGTCAAAAGTTTTTGATCCCAAATCCCATTATGTCTTCTTCTATGGTGTTCCTCAAGGACTCTGTGTCTTAATGTGGTGTTCTGGAGGATTATTGATCATTTTTATCAATTTATCAGTGGTAAAAAAAAAAAAAAAAGGTTCAATTTAACACCAGATCTGTGGAACAAATGGTATCAACCCCAAAATGCTGCAGCAACTTGCTTGAGTTGAAAATTTATTTATTTTATTATATTGTAATTAATCAGTTATGCTCCAGAGATTACGTGAGAGCTTCATTTATATGTAGTTCATTTATAGCCTAACGTTAGCTTTATGCCTCTAGTGATTGCTTTCATAATTCAAAAATCTTAAAAGTAGTGTCAGTGTCTTAAACGCTGCCACAGAGTTTATTTTCTGCAATAATCTGAAACCCAGTGAAATGATCCCATTGGGTTTTAGTGGCGGGAACCAGGGTGAAGCTAACTTCCTGGTTGGCCTACAGAAATACGTCATGCCTGCAGCTGCTCTGTGATGCTCCTGCTTTTGTGTTCTGGCCATCTGAACCCCAAACCTGCACCTGAACCTTCACCTGACCTGCTCCTTGTTACCTGTTACCGGTTCCTGACCTGGTCCAGGTACATAAACAGCCTTGTTTTTCCAGACGTAAACCTCAGATTGAGCTCACAAGATGTCTGACTGCACGAAGCTTCTGGTAGTTTGGAAATTAAGGATGCAAAACACACACCACACACACACCACACACACACACACACACACACACACACACACACACACACACAGGATGACGATGTCGATCTATCAGCCAGCATATTAAATTTACCTCCCTCTCTCTCCCTGCAGAGATTTGACATCAAACTCATTTAACCTTGTATCAGGAAGTCACTTCAGGAAATGAACTAGAAGGAGGAGGAAGAGGAGGAGGAAGAGGAGGAGGAAGAGGAGGTGAAGCCTGAAACTTCACGTCCACATCGTGAAAACCTCTCCTGGATCTCTCATGTCAGATCATGTTGCTATCCTTTAATATAATTACAAAATAAAAGCTCTTGCTAAGACAGATAGCTGTGTTTAATGATTTCCTCTGCTTCGGTTTCCTCCCTGCATGTGAGTCATCACCGCTGAGAGCAGAAACATGAATAATATAACAGACTGAAATATATTATTGATGCAGGTTATGTTAAGAAACTTCTTTTAAACTTTTTACCTCACAGAAACCAATTCATCAGGAGCTCAGACAGAAACACTGATTACATTTACATTTTACTTTACAGTGAGATTAATAGTGAAATAATAACTACATCAATAAAACATAAAACTTTTACTTGAATTAAAGGATAAATATGAGTATTTTGTACGTTTGAGTCTCGCTTCCTTTTTTATAAATGGATCAACCAACACTACTAATGAAACATCATCTCCGTTGATTAATATTCAAATATCGCAAATCTCATCACATGTGAACACTCAGGGGCCACTTTATTAGGTACACCTCAAACTAATGAAGTCTAATGCAGCAGTTCAGCAGTAAATAATAAATAAATAAATCCTCTTTTGTTGAAACTGTTTTAAAGAGGTGTTCATTCAGCTTTCTTTTGGGGGAGGTAGATTGTGGTGCTGTTTAATTGTACCATCTAATATTATATCCACCCCATTTATATAAACAAGTTAAAGGAAATAATAGAGACATCTGTTGTCTCTGCCTAGTTGTTATCAGTCAGCCGATTCAAATATTTCATCACATGGTTGTCCATAGTTAATCACATTTTTATCTGTTCAAAATGAATCTTAAAGGGAGATTTATCAAGTATTTAATACTCTGATCAACATGGCAGTGGGCTGCTTTATGTACGTTTGCATAGTTTTGAATGAAGTGTTTACTTCTGCAAGAGTTGTAAGATATTTAGTATTTTGTGAGGGGGACCTAGTGTCTGAAATTGTGTTTTAGCAATTGCAAAAAACAAAAAACAACAAAAACAACAAAAAAAAAAAAACTGTAATCCAAGTTTACCCCAAGTGCGTCACAAGGCAAAAACAATAATTAGATAATGATGATAAACGAATGTGCACATGATGATTAGAAAATATCCTCCAAGTGCAGCGAATCACAACTGGAGTTCAGCTGCAGTTGAATCACGTCTGTCACCCATCCAGCAGCTTTTCTCATCTTCCTCCTGTCTGTGTGTGTGTGTGTGTGTGTGTGTGTGTGTGTGTGTGTGTGTGTGAACAGGTTTCTGCATGAGTGAATGTGGAATATTGTGTGTATGCGAGTGTGGATTGATGTGAGTGTGTGTGTGCTGTTCACGTGTGTGTGCATGTTGCATGTGATATGCCTGTTTGAGGCAGTTTGTGTATCATCTGTGTGTGTTTGTGCCTCAGCCAGCAGTGAAATGAAGTCCTCATTGTTATGAAAACCGCATCCTGCATTCCCAAATTAGAGAGGAAGATGATGAGTGGCAGAGACGACTTTACAAACAGAGAAACAAACACCAGCTCTCCCTCTTCTTCTTCTTCTTCTAGTCCTGTATTTGGGATGGCAGGTGAAGACGCAGATTCATAAATAAGACCAGATAAAAAATGTTTAGTGGAAGATGATGACAGCCATCATGATATCCTCTGTGTAGCCTCTGTGTATGTCCTTGTTGATGTTTTTTATTTATTTATCATTTTTTATTTATTTTTCATTTTTGTTGGATATATGTTTGTGTTTAATTTATCATAATTATTTTATTTTAAATATTTGTTAACTTCTATGTTTTGTGCCTGAGGACTGTCTTGAAAACCAGATGTGCATCTCAAGGGGTTTATCCTCTAATACATTTTTGAAATGAAATAAATGTTGGCTTGCGTGCCCTGAGATGCCATAAAATAATGAAAACTAACGTTCAATTTTGGGCACCTGTCAATCAAGCACATGTTCCCCAAGACCCAAGATTTATCAAAACTGTGCTGAAGTACTGTAGCCTACTTGGTATTCAGTTACTATTTCCCACCACTGCAAATCATTGATCCATCCATCTGCAACTGCTTATCCCGCTGGGGTCTTGTTGGGGGACTGGAGCCAATCCCGGGGCACAACCCGGACGGGTCTCCAGACTACCACAGGGCTGACACGTAGAGACAGACAACCACTCCCATTCACACCTTCAGGTACCAATTAACCTGCATGTCTTTGGACTGTGGGAGAAAAGCCACGCCAACACGGGGAGAACATGCAAACTCCACACAGAAAGGCCTCCGAGCCGGATTCGAACCTTGCCGTGAGGCCACCCCACAAATCACTGATATTTTGGTCAATTATCTCCAGACAGAAACTCACACTAAACTACTGTTTTCTGAGGGCAGAGACGCTTCACAGAACAACAGCTGAGTTCTGGGTTTAAATGAAGCTCATGAGGAAGTTCAGTCAGAAGACTCTGGTTACTCTCATTCATCCACATTATCTCTGGGTCTCTCATGGGCTCCTACTGTGTCAGCTGATTGTGGGCGCTTCACTCTTTGTGACCAATCAGATCTTGCCATATCTCCCTAAACCAATCACATCGTTGCTGTCAAAGTTTAAAAACTTGTGTCAGTTGTCATTGCAGCACAAAGCAATGACCCTCCAGCTCCCATCACCTCCAGCTGATCCCACCAGACCTGCTCCACTTCCTTCATCAGATCTTCATCAGATCCCTTCACTACCTCCATCACCAGTGTCCAGACCCGGGGGAATATTCCTAATCCGACTACGGCATCACTTCCCCCTTTACTTCGTCACATTGGGTCTAAATCGCCAAAGACTTTTCACTATTCACATCTTTGTGCACTTTGTAATAAATTTGCATTCATCCAGTACGAGTCTCTCCTGATTGAACTGCACACACAGGAGGTCGGTCAAAAAAATGTCAATTCGGTTAAAGTTCAAACAGTTTTGATGTGTTTCTGGAACTGTTTCCTCCAGTGGGAGGAGCTTCTCTGCCTTGTTGGGCAGTTTAGAAACGTGATTTCATAATTTTATGACTTTTGCTTTATTTTGGTTTCTCATGCAGGAGGTCTAGCGATTCTTCAGACTCATCTCTTTAAGTCACACACACACACACACACACACACACACACACACACACACACACTCTCACACACACACACACACACACACACACACACACACACACTCTCCTTGTTGACCTTGCGTTTGCTGCTTTCGCCCACAGCCCCCGAGTGTTGCCTCGTTGCCGTGACGACGCAGCTGTACTGCTTGTGGCTGGATAAACAGCAGCAGCTGGTTGCAATTGTGCTGTGTCAGTGTGTGCGTGTGTGTGTGTGTGTGTGTGTGAGTATGTGCGTGTGTGTGAGTGTGTGTGTCCTCTCATTAAGGCAGCACCCCCACACTCCTCATCTATCTTCTTCTTCTTCTGGGAGAACAAGGTGAAACCTCCCTCCCTCTTCTTCTCTTCCTGTCTTCATGTCGTCTGCTGCCTCCCTCTTCGTCTCTCTCTACATTTATTTTCTCATTTCACGTCCTCCTCTTTCCTTTCTTCCTGAAGAAGACCTCTAGTCTGCTTCGTTTATCTCTCGGCGAGTGCAACCACGTCGGCTCCAGTAGCATAAAATCAGTTTGTATGTAATCCACGTAACCGTGAACCGGAAAGTATAAAGAGGCCGTTTAGAGAGGAGGTTGGTGTGGATGGGTGGGTCAAAAAACACACAACTTTCACCAGGAGACCATGTTTGTGTCCCGTGTGAAACCAGAAGTCAGCGATCCATTTGTCATTTAACTTTTGTACTCAGGTAACGTCACTTCTGGTGTTATTTTAACCCAAACTACGATCTTTTCCTAAACTTAACAAAATAGTTTGTTACCTACCTAACCAAGTCGATCTATTCCTAAACCTAACTAAGTCGTTTTGTTACCTAATCCTAACTAGGTAGTTTTGCTCCCTAAACCTAACCAAGTCGATCTATTCCTAAACCTAACTAAGTCGTTTTGTTACCTAATCCTAACTAGGTAGTTTTGCTCCCTAAACCTAACCAAGTTGATCTATTCCTAAACCTAATTAAGTTTTGCTATTTTAGGTCACATGAAGTAAAAACAGCTGGGCTCAGCGTGACGGAGCTCCTGCAGGATCTCAGTCAGAAGAGCTTCGATTTCTGGGTTCAGTTCACATTATCTTCTGGGCTGGGAACCGCCCTCGTACAAAGGGTTGGACGTCCTGCAACAGAGTCTCATTGGCCAACTATCACTGACATGAGCAGGCCAACCACTGCTCACGTGACTTTACCGTCATGTGATAAACACCATGTGAGTGTGTTGTCATGAAGACGTGTAGCTGAATAATACAGAAAGGCTTCACAGTAGGAGATACAGTCTGGAAGCCCGCTTCCTCCCTTTCATTTGTTTTATTCATCAATAATAATGTGGATAATTAAAGTATGATCTGTCCCTGAAACTAGGACGTGGGGACACATTGTGGAGACTTGACAAAATGCACCTCCCCATAAGGAAAAACATTATATTTTAGGGTGAGGACTTGGTTTAGGGTAAGGGTAAGGTTAGGGTAAGGGTTTGGCAAGTAGCAGTTGCGGTTAGGGTTAGGGTAAGTCTCCAGAAAATGAATGTGAGTTAATATAATGTCCTCAAAAGTCATGGAAACATGCATGTGTGTGTGTGGAGGGTTAATAAGCTATGTGAGCCCTTCCAGCTTCAGGCCAGACATGTGTGTGAATAATTTATAGCTCTACATAAAACCAGTTTCATTTGTTTCTCTTCATAATTGTTGCAACATCATCGTCATAATAAATTATGTAGTTGTTGAAGGTAAGAAGATTTATTTAAGGAAACGAGGGACGGAGTGGAACGCAGCCCAGGGTGGATGAGGACAAGTTAGAAATGTCACGCTCCAAAACAACACCAGGAATGATCCTCAGAAAACACAACAACTTCAGGATGAACTACCACAGTAGCTGTGACAACAGTCTCTGGACGTGTGGAGAAGCAGGTTAATATACTGATGAACAGCAGGTGTGTGCAGGCTTGGAGCAGGTGAAACAGAGTGAACAGAGGGCTGCAGTCAATAAAAGGCTCCTAACGGACTGAAATGACCCTGAAGTATCTCAGTAGCAGCCGTGATCAGAGCTGTTTGAATCCTCTACATGTGAAGGAAAGGTGCGTCATTGCTTCCTTTATTTTATCTCCTCTAACATAGGCGACACTGGAAGGAAAGGAGATAATAACATCCCACGTTCCTTGTGGCTGCAGCATTTAAACGTTCATGATAACAAACGATTATGTGACATTATCCTCTACTGTAGAGCACACAGTACACATAACACTGTTAGTTTGGGCTCGTAGTCGCTGGCAGAGCGACATCATGAGTCAGAGGTGTGTTTGGATGTCAGTCGTCAAAAACTTTTTTTAGATTTCCAAATTTCCTGCTCATCGTCTTCCTCCTGATGTAACAACATGGGTGAAGGAGGAGCTCAGCTTCACTCCATACTGATCACATTTGTCCAATTATTGTGAGATATTAAGTCATAATTATGAAATATTTCAGCCCTGGAGACATGATTTCATGCAAATCTTTCTGAGCTACAAAATGAAGTCTCCAGTTACACATATGAATGAAATGCTATTGATGGAGACTCTTAATAACATTCTTTGAACTGGTTTTCCTCTTAAAACCCTGCAGCAAGACAGACAGGTTTCTGTATCAGCAGGAGGTTCAAAGAGGAATAAAACCATTGCTGCGTCTCAGGCTTGTCTGTATATTTGATAAGTGTTAAACTACTGTATAGATTAGACTGAGACAGATTTAGTTTGTCAGCTAAGTACAATCAGACTTCCTGGTTTCTTATTTTTATGTTTCTTTTATTTGGCCTGGTTGTTGAAACTCTGAGTTATCTAGCTGATTTAATCCTCAGGCCCTTTTTTTCTTTGTGGTTTTTATTATTTGTAAATCTCAGTTTCTTACGGCCAATCCGTGCAATAAATAACTTTATTTTACCAAATCTATCTGGTTTTATTTTGCTTCCCTTTCACCTAGAGAGCTGGGTCATAATTATGTGCAGGAAGATGCCTCAGACGTGAACCATTTTTCAAACACATCTCTACTGTTTCAGCTTCCAGTTTTAAAAGCCTCATTGTGGAGCTGATTGTACAGACGTCTCATCCATCTCTTCAGGCTGTGTGGAGTTGGTAGTTAATGGACACTAAAGAAAATGAACTTTTCAACTTTTCAGCGTTATCAAAAGAGATTCAACTTGAGGCACCATTGAAACACGCTATAGGGCGCCTTAGATATACAGAACCGTCCTACATAACGGAGAGATGTTCAGCAGGTCAGTGCTGCAGACTTTTCAAAGGATGATGCACAGTTTGAGTAGCGATGTGCGATCACTTAACCCCCTGAGACCCGTGATCCTGGCTGACTTTACTGTCTTTCAGAGACTGTAGTAAGTTCAGGTTTAGAGTGAAGATCCAGAAATCAGATGAGACTAGAAAACCTGAAGGAACCGGTGATCGGTTGTCCAGAAGGAGGTTGGGCACTCCAAGGTTGGGCTAAATGTGATGAGGAAAAACCGTCATGGCCACTTTCAAAGGGGTCCCTTGACCTCTGACCTCCAGATGTGTGGATGTAAATGGGTTCTCTGGGTCCCTACCAGTCTCCCCTTTACAAACATGCCCACTTTATGATAGTCCCAGTCAGTATAACTGTGTTATTGTCTCCTAGTCTAAATGGTGTATCTTCATATTTCTGCATACTGGGTCCATTAACAGTGTTGAATCCCATAAACTGGGTCTCAGTGTAAAGCTGAGACTCTGGTGGATCAATGAGTCCACCTGGATTTATGTGTGATGATGTTAGTCCCCATAGGAGCCATTTCATTGATCACTGTATAAAATGACCTGTGGTGACCTCTAGGATAATCACAGCCTCACCTACTACAACTACTATTACTATTATTACTACTACTACTGCTACTACTACTACTACTGCTACTACTACTACTACTACTACTACTACATCCTGGTAACTAGAGACCTAGAGCATTCAGAGGATGGGGTCTTTCCTAGCTACACTGACTATAAGGGGGTTTCTGAGACCTTTACACAACACTAGTGATCAACATCCGAACACCAAACACCAAAAAATGCAATTCTTACAGAAATCTCAAAATGTCAAAAGTTTTTGATGCCAAATCACAGCATGTCTTCTTCTATGGTGTTCCTCAAGGTCTTGGTGTCTTAATGTGGTATTTCAGAGGGATTATTGATCGTTTTGATCAATTCTCCAGTGGCAAAAAATGGTTCAATTTAGCACCAAATCTGTGGAACAAATGGTATCAACCCAAAAATTTCTACAGCAGCTTATTAGACATAATAGAGCAGGAGGATGGACATCAGATACTTCTATTAAATACCAATATAAACTTCAGAAATGGTCGTGGTTGAATTAAACCAGAAGTGGCTCCACTGCACCATAAACAAATACTACATACAGTAGTTAGATTAAAGAAAAGATTGTGGTTTAATAACTACAGAAGTGACGTTACTTAAGTACAGAAGTTATGCGTCAAATAAATCAACGCTGACTTCTGGTTTCACTCTGGACGCTGACAGCAGTCTCCTGGGCCGTAGTCCTGTGTTTTTTAACTCATCCATCAATCCTGACCTCCTTCCTTCACGCCGTTCACCACTATTTATACTTGTTGACAATTAAATGGACAATATACAAATTGATTTTGTGGGATATATATGAATCACAGAGCGCTACTTCTCGTAGGTATAACTGTATGAGAGCAGTCTGCGTCCTAGCAGAGACAAACTGACTCTCATGAACCAGATTTGAACCTCGAACATAAAGAGTGACGACTGACACCACATCAGTCTGTACAACCGGGACGCGCCGCCTCCGAGCAGTGTGTGTGTGTGTGTGTGTGTGTGTGTGTGTGTGTGTGTGTGTGTGTGTGTGTGTGAGCAGCGATGCCTACCGTGTGTCTTTGTGTGTGTGTGGGAGATGAAAGGGATGCAGACTGGCCTCAGGCTCCAATTAAAAACAGGCTGGGGTTGCTATGGCGATATACAGTAGGTGAATTGAAGTACTTTATGAAATATTACTGACGGACGGACGGGCTGGTTTACACCTCAAGCAGAGAACAAACTGTTCTGTGGATGTCTGAGACGTTTAAACTTCACTGTTTGTTCTGCGTTCAAACATTTTATTTTGTAATAATGGCTATACATTCACAAATTAATCACAATCATATTAAACTTTATTAGTAGGTTGAAAATAAAAACGTATTTAAGACGTATGTAAAAGGTTGGGCACTAAACCTACAACAAATTTAAATGTGCAATTTAAATTTGATTTTGAAAATATATTATGTGAACTGGTTGATTTCTGCTTTTCCATTCAGCCACCTTTTTGTTGTCAACCGTCAGCACGGTAGACAGAGCTCAGAAAGACCGAAACATGATTTTATTTTTATTCATTTGTATTAAAGTATTATAAGTTATAAGTTATAATTATAAGTATTAAAGTCACATATTTTGAGAAAAAACTCATAAATTTATACATTTGTAATCATCTGAGAATAAAATAATAATTTTGTGTATGTAAATATGAAAAATGAAAAATTAAGTAATTTTATTTTTATTTATATTGCCAAAAAAGTTTAAATAAAATCTTGTGAAATGTTAAATATAAAAATATAATAAAAATGCTACATTTTGAGAAGGTTTTTAATATTTCATATATCATCATTTTAATTCCTCGAGAAACCAGTTTTAATATTTTGAGAATAAATTTAAAATATTTTGCAAATAACATCATGATATCACAATATTTAAAAAAAAAAAAACTCTATTGAGACAGAAACCTGATTTTATTATGAAAAATCTAAAATTACGAACTTTTTTGAAAAAAATTGTAAATTTGAGAAACTGTTATAATATTGCCTAAAAAATTGTAATAGTTTGAGAGAAAAATCTTTACTGTTTGTTTAAGTCTTAAAAAATGTAAAATTTTGAGAAAGTTTTTGATATTTTATATATTTTAATATATTATTATCATAATATTTATTATAAAATAATGATAGATAGTTTAAAATCAATTTTTCCTACAGTCATTTTTCCTCTGCTGTAACAATGCATAATCTCACCGTCAGGGGAATTTTAGTTTCTCTTCTGTCTAACATTTAAATATCGATATTTATTTTAAGTCTGCAGAGAGAAAACATGACAAACAGAAAGACGTTTTCATGAGTAAACAAGATGAAGATGCAGAGTTGGTCGGGTTGTGTCTGTAAAACTCAGTGTGTTCAGGCTGCGAACAGATAACCAGACTGGTCTTTGCAGCACAAAGCTGCTTCATAAACTCTTTCAGTTGTTCATCTTTCCTCCACTAACAATGACATTAATAATGTCACCGCCCCGTTTCTTCCTCCTGCAGCTTTCACCCAGCAGCCTGCAGCAGTTTAACTGCAGGAGGAAGTTCACCTTTCAGTATTTTGCTCTTCATGTTTGTTTGCTGTCTCTCAGGTTTCTATGACGTTTCTTCTTTTTGCTTCTTTTTTTATATTCAATGCTTCTACTTTCACTTCCCCATCCGGATCTTTTTAAAACATACTTTACTGAAACAAAGCAGGACTCCCCCCTGAGGTTTATATATATATTTATATATACATGCATTTATGCCAAACTGCATAAACCTGAATCTCTAGTTCCAATGACACACATTTGCATCTCTTTCACATCTAATTTTTAACTCTTTCTCTTATACTTCTTTGTTTATGCATCAGTATTGTTGCGAGATAAAACAAAATTAGAGTCTAACATTTTCGTCAGACAGAAATATTTAAAGTATATCACATCAAACAAGTTTATATTACCGTATATTTCATTTATAGTGTAAAATAAGATGATTATTTCAGCTTTGGAGAAGATGGTAGCATCCGATGTTTGCTGGGACAAAACTGAAAAATATGGAGGACAGAACCTGCCAAAATAAAAAAAAAAAATCAATTAATAAATAAATGACTCAATCACTAAATAGAAAAAAATAATATTAAAAATACAATAATATTATTCTTATTATTTTTTAAATGTTATTTATTTATTTTGCATGTATTTTATTTTTTCATTTATTTTTTGCATCTATATTGAAATGTATGTATTTATTTGTATATTTATGCATTTATTGATTTATTCCCTGCATTTCCCCATTTATGTATTTCCCCAAACTTATTATATCTGCATTTCTTTCTTTATACATTTCTGCCTGGTTATGCAAACGACCAACAACATGCTTGCCAGCGAGCTGCACTCCAGTCATCATCCCGACTCCATACAGTGGGTCGCCGGCCTGCTGCTGCTCAGGTGTGCAGATCACCTATCAGATCCACCACCAGCCCCCGAGCTCAGTCAGAGCGGGAACCTCCAGGCCGATGCTGCCGGACACGCGCCGTGCAGCAGCAGTGGCGCTGACATCGGGCACGCCGCTGAGCCCGTTTTCTCCATCATAGGA
The DNA here is from genome assembly GCA_947000775.1 of Pterois miles. Classification (NCBI taxonomy): domain Eukaryota; kingdom Metazoa; phylum Chordata; class Actinopteri; order Perciformes; family Scorpaenidae; genus Pterois; species Pterois miles. Next base: position 7,534,044 of record CAMQGK010000001.1, read on the forward strand.
CTCGATGCCATGCAGAGCGCCAAGTCGTCCAAAAAGTGCCACTGATCCTAATTAAAGAGTAAATAAATAAGGGAATTAATTCAAAGATAAATAAATAAAGAAAGAAATTAATGCATTATCAACTTATGTCATTTAATCAATTAATTAATTAATGGCTATTTATATTTTTAATATTATTTTGCTACATGTAATGACATATTTATGAATGTATTCACTGGGTCATTTATCAGTTTGTTTATTTTTTAAATTTTGGCAGTTTTTGTCCTCCATAAAACGAGCCTCCTTGTTGATGGTTCAGAAGCTGCAGGCACATAAAAGGAGAATTGCTCATCGGTCATCTTTAAAAACACGACTCTGTTTTACAGACGTTGAAGGAAAGCACAGAAGAAGAAGAAGATTGTTGTTGATTGATGCAGCTGTGAGTGAAGGAGCTGCTGGTCACTGGTTGCAGAAAAGAAACCAGCTAAATACAGAGAGAGAGAGAGAGAGAGAGAGAGAGAGAGAGAGAGAGAGAGAGAGAGAGAGAGAGAGGTGATTCATTACAAGCTTTTGTTTCTATTGTGAAGCTGTTTCCTTCTCTGGAAACACACTCACACACTCTCTTTTATACTCTTCCCGTATACTCTCCTGCTGAATCGGTTGTTCCTGTCAGTTTGTCTTTATGCTTCTTCATCCTCCTGCTGAGAAACCAGAACAGTTTAGTCTGTCAGCTCTCAGCAGAACTTTCCAGAAATCTCTTTTGAACCTTTTGAAAAGATAGTTCAATATTTTGGGAAATAAGCTTATTTGTTGTTGCATTGACTCGGCTTCCTGCCATCGCAGTGAGGTCGCCAGGTTTGGAGCCAATGTGTCTGCACAAAGACCAGAACCTAAACCGGTGCTCACCATCAGCATCAGCCGAGCTGGAGACACTGCACACGAGCACTGGGCCGATGGATGAACTGTCGCTTTCAAGAAATGGAAACACAATCAGAGTCGCCTTAATTGTGTTTGTATTACTTAACGAAATTAGAGCACAACTCCTTTGGTGTGTTTTTAAGAAACGTCAGCATCTTTTTGCAATTGTTCCCAATAAGTATGGAGGACAGAATCTGCCAAAATCAAAAATAAATGAATAATAAATAAATGAATGAATAAATACTATTACTATTGTGCTAATATTTCTGTTTTCTGTCTATATCTTTGTATTATTTCCCTTTATTTTTTATTTATTTATTTACTCTTCTGTTTAATTTTCCATTTTTTTTTTTTAAATTTATTTATGGATTTATCTTTATTTATTTTACAATTATTTTTCATTTATTTTGTGTTTCATTTTGAATGTATTTATTTTATTTATTTTGTATATTTACGTATACATATATTTACGCATGATTTTCCCTTTGCATGTCACCCCTTCTTACTTCCCCATCTCCCCAATCTTATTTATTCATGTATTTATGTTTATTAATTTTCAAATATATTTATTTATTTTTGCATTTTTTTTTATTTATTGTTTATTTATTTATTTATTTATTTTTGCACAATTTTCCCTTTGCATTTCACCCTTATTTATTTATTTATTTCATTTTACATAACATTTATTTTTGTATTTTTTTTTCTTTTCACATTTCTGTCAACATTTCTTTATGCATTTCTGCATCATTATGCAACCGAGGGTGCTGTCACTCAACATGAGTCGTGTCATAGTCGGTAGTCATCATGTGGAAGCTCAAGACTATAGTGTTGGAAAAAAAAGCAGCTCAAATCTATTCAAGCTCATGGGTTTTGATGTATTTTAAGCCATGAGTTCTTAGAAACAACATTAAAATTAATAAATATTAATAATAATAGTGCCCATAACATAAACCTACAGGATCAAGTCCTGTGCCTCTCTGTTTAGTCACATTGATTTAATAAAAAGTGGAATGGAAACAGAATGATAAACACATCTTTCCTTCCGCCCTCTTGCTTCACAACTCAAAGTTAAAGTATATTTTCCGATCAGACCGTATCAATCTGACATCACGTCGTTTCATCCTCGTGTTTATCTGTTTCCGTCACATGACGAGCTGCATCTGCAGTTTCTGTTTTAATCTGTGTTGGTGTCAGTGTCACACCTTCCTGTTAAAAATGGTGTAAACACACATCAGAGGAGGGAAGGTTGATGGAGGAGAGGATCATGGGAAATTAATTTAATATTCACTGGATGAAGGAAAACAGCTGCCACAGTCACACTTCTTCTTCTTTGTCCTCTCTGGTCTCTTCTTCTCTGTTTTTGAATGTCACATCTCTCTCTCTCTCTCCTCTGTCTCTCGCCCTTCCCTCTCCTCTTTATGCAAACTCATGCCTCCTGCCTCCTCCCTCCTTCTCCTCCCTCCTTCCTCCTCTGTCCTCCCTCCTCTCTCACCTCTCTGGCTGTCACCTCTCTCTCCTCTCTCTCTTTCACTTTTTATGCTGCAGCTTCTTCCTCTTTCCTCTCTAGTTTTTGTTCCTCCATTGAACATTTCTCCTTTTTCAATACAGACATTATTTTGGCCAAAATTATGTGAACAACCTTTTTGGTCTCTTCCAAAGAAAGAAAGGACATCTAAATCCCAAGTACTACAGCAAGTACCCCAAAACTACATCCACTCACTCACTCAACATCAACCTCTTATCCGGGGTCGGGTTGGGCCACATTAACCAGCTCTGACTGGGGGATCCCGAGGTCTTTCCAGGCCAGTGTGGAGCTGGAAACTCTCCACCTAGTCCTGGGTCTTCCCCGGGGGCCTCCTCCTCCCAGCTGGTTGTGCCTGGAACACCTCCCTAAGGAGCCAGGGGGGGGGGGGGGGGGGGGGGGGCAGTGGCTGTACTCCAAGTAATAATATAGTACTGATGATTCTGAAATTGGCCATTTTGCACGATAAGTGCTTTTAATTTTGGTACTTTCAGTATATTTTGTGCAGCAGCTGTCTCACCCCTTTACTAATTAAAACCAAACTTATCAGACAAATGAACACTTGACAGAAACTATTTTTTGGGAAAATGTATTTGTGTACTTTGACTTTTTAGTTTGACTCATGTCTCCTCCGCTAACATGTCTTATACTGCAGCCAGCCATCAGGGGGTGATCCAAACATTTTGTTTTCACTTTTGGTGAACCATCATGTCGTCCATCTTTATATACAGTCTGTGGTTCAATATAAAAATGCTAGCGTCATAAAGAAAAGCTTTTCCCAGTTTGGTGGGGAAGAACTTGATCAGTGGCCTCATCCACCATCCCCCATCCTCTGAGATGAGCGGAGGCTGTTAGAGTGGCACATTAATGAAGATGATTTTGGAGGAAGTTCAGCAATCACACGTGGCTGCAATGTTCGGCCGTCCACACAGTGTCCTCCTATATGTGTCCTCCCTCTCGGCCCCTCTCCCACACATCTCTATTGTTTCCCTCATGAGCTTCACATCATTAAAGTAGAGCGCAGTTTCTTGCAGTACACACCCAGAGCTGAAATCCAAAATATTTTATTGCAGCACACACACACACACACACACACACACACACACACACGCACACACACACACACATACACACACACACACACACTTCTGTTAATAGTATCAGGGGCAGCCAGCTGCTCTCATCTGCAGCAAAGACCCCCTATGGAGGCCAGTTAAACCTCTGTCTCTGTGTGTGTGTGTGTGTGTGTGTGTGTGTGTGTGTGTGTGTGTGTGTGTGCTGTCTCCACCCTCATACTAAGCAGATAAAGTCACCATATCCTGATGAAAATAACCAAATGTCACCAAAATGTTCTTCTTTCTCCTTGATGTCTTCATACTGCTGTATGTGTGTGTGTGTGTGTGTGTGTGTGTGTGTGTGTGTGTGTGTGTGTGTGTGTGTGTGTGTGTGTGCGTGTGTGTGTGTGTGTGTGTGTGTGTTATTGCATTAGAAAAGAACAAATTCTCCTGAAAAAGAGGAGCTCGCTGCACTAAAGAGGAGTCGAGGAGCGTTTCTTTATTGTTGTTAGCTTAGCAGAGGGTGCATTAAAAATCCATGACAGACTGAGGCGGTGAGGATCCGTCAGAGTGAACTTTGAAGTCTCAAGAAGGAGAAAGCAGAGCTGCTGCTGCTGTTTCCTCTCAGCGTTAGCGTCATCATCATCATGTGAATTTCCCCACTGTGGGACCAATAAAGGAATATCTTATCTTATCTTATATCTTATCATCATCACCACCATCACACTCATCTGTCTGTCTGTCCTCTCCAGACACATTGCCCTCCTATCCCCATCACATGACCCTCCCCGCCCACCTGCTCACCTGTTCCCACTTTCCCCTTCAGCCCTGCACATATTTAATCAACCTCCTTTCCACTCACTAGTCAAGTTTCATAAACTGTTGCCATGTGCTTTGCACTTCAGCTTTCAAGCCGCCAGTATCTGCGCCTGTCAGCACCAGTTGTTTTTGGAGGCTAAAGAGTGGTGTCCGCTGGCTGTTTGCTGTAAAGGCCTTGAGCCGACGGTGTTGATAAGGCAACAAATGGACCCAAAAGCAGCACACAGAAGCATGAAATCAGTTGAAGGTGAACTTACTGCAGGGTTAATATACTGCCGTGGTTGTGGATGATTGGTAATCTCTGTCAGGTGCGCCACCCAGACACACCCCCAGAAGGAGGCAATACAGGAAACCAAAGGGCAGGGAAAACACTGGGGAAACTGGGTCGGATCCTCGTATTATGACAGACGACTGGCCGTCAGTTTGGGGCCGTCGGTGAGGGTCTCTCAGTTTAGTTTTTGCGGTGTGACCACAGCGTTGGCTCTAGTCTGCCTGTGTCTGAGTTTTTTGGCGGTGGAGCTCGTTGGTGACAGAAATCACTCTGATTGGCTGTTTAGCTTAAACAAATCAGTGCACAAGAAGAGAAATGGAAGTGAGGAAAGCAAGCCAACGAGTAAAGTCAAGAAGACAAACACAGGACTCTTCTCATGTCACTCTTTTCATCTTCAGCTCATCTGATCGTTCCAACACCCAGAAAACAGCTAAGTGGTGAGTGAGAGTGGTGTGAATATGGTCGACAGATGCTCATGTACGTATCATAACAGCAGCTTGTATACCCGCCGTCTTCCTGTTTCCCTTTTTGAATGATGGATGCAGACTATCGCCTTCTACTGGTGTGGAGAGATATTTCATCCCACGTAGGTGCAGAACACACGTGCTAACTGGACGTCGGCTGCAGTCTTTAAGATATGTTTGACTGGCCAAATTTTTGTCCAAGACAAAGGCGACGTTATGAGATGCAACGCAACTGGTGGCCTTCATTGCTGATAGTTTTTTGATTTCAGGTTGGTTTGTCTGGGCCTTAAGTGTCAAAACAAACAAAAACAATCCACAGTGAATAAGATTCAATACATGAATTGTCACAGTATGCAGTATGCTGTCAGACACAAAGCCTAACGTTAGGGGTTTCATCTTGATAGATAGGGTGAAACAGATCTTGATCTTCTAAAATGGGACAGTCATGTCCAAAATCATGGACTGTGAAAAGACCTAAAAATCACCTTAATTAATGTAGGAACCACTCAAAGGTAAATGTGCAATCCCATGTTCAGTAATTTTATCACTTATAATGTTACTCTTGCTGTTACAAAACCGAGGCTTATAGGTGTGGATGATACATGAAGAATTGAACAACATCAAACAAACAATACGTAATAATGAACATTGCTGAACCAACAAAAACAATGCACAGTACAGTCATAACAGACGGATATAAAGGCTTACATTGTGGGTTTCATGTGTCTAGATATTGATAGATTAATTTTGCATTATGCATTCATTTAACATAAGATTAGCTAGCTTTTCTTCGTATGGATGATTGTGTAGTTGGTATATGGCTTGTAGATCTGTAAAATCTAAATGGGATAGGGGTTGAACGCCCTCCTTTAAGGAGGTACCAAGGGTGAAGATCTCCACGTGGGCATGGAGATACTGATGAAAAAAGTTGTGGCTAGTGGGCCACTGATGCTTGAATGGTGGCAACCAAAGAACCTGCTGGTGGAAACCAGTGTCTGGTGAAAGCTGTCAAGCTGAAGATGGAGTCCTTTCAGGCTGTTGCTGGTCGGCTCAGGGGACTTTTGAAGCAGCAGACGTATGTTTTATATATACAGACATACTGAATATCTTAGTGCATTCAGCATCTGATTTACTGAAGCAGCAGCTCATCAGGCTGGAGACATTCTAGCTGGTTCATGTGTGTCAACCTGCATACATTTCTGCAGGAAATAGAGACTGCAACATTAATAATTTCCAAGACATCAAAGATGATTATATTTGATGGTATTTCTATATTACAGCTATATAATCTACAGCTCCTGTGTATGAGGTGAATGCCATCTGATGCTGTTTGCTCACTATATAAAACCCCTCCTAGTTTAAGGATCATTCGGTGGCGCGCCATAAGAGGGGAGCGTTAGCGTTGTTAGAATTCACAGCTCCTGTGTGCCAGCGTGAAGCTTGCAGACTTTAACCTCTGAAAATGAAACACCGTCTACTCCGCTCTTTGCTCTGTACGTGTGAACGCTCCCAGCATGGTGGCGTCTTCCCAGCCTGCTTTGCATATGACTGCAGGGTTCAGGATCAAAGAGAGGAAGTTTTGAGACAGGCCACGGTGGGTCCCTGTCTGATGAAATGCTCGCTATCAGGAGGCCTTGGAGAGGTTTTACTGTTCAGCCTGCACGCTTTGCATTTACACTTTAGACGCTCAGCTGATGTGATGTTTCAAGGCGACTCGCTGGTAGCGCAGGTGGGGGGTCGCTGTATCGCTCTGGGACTCGTTGACTGAAGTGGAAGGAGCTGACGGACTCACGCTGGCGCTAACTGGTGACCTTTCAACTTCAGGAAAGACTCCTCAAAACTGCAGTATCACAAACACTCTCACATTAAAATATCAATAAAGAGGAACTATACTTTATCATTCTGTGTGTCCAAGATAAAAGACTTCATTAAATTTATCCAGTAGATGACGTTTTAATTAACAGAGTTGGTTACATGGTGACATCAATAAAAGGGCGCCCTAGAGGCAGTGGTGCTGCAATGAGTTTTGAAGTTGGGGTGTAGCTTTGGATGGCGCAATGCAGTGTTTCCCACAGAGAGACTGTGGTGTCCCCAGAAGAAAATTTTGATACATATTAAAGTTAAATGCATCAATCTGGAGCACTTTGAGAGCAAAATTACAAGGCTAGATTCATTCACACTTGCTCTAGTAAACAATTCAGTCATAATGGTTGTCTGGTTATGAATGCGATGGCAAAAAGGCACACAGCATAAGCATGGTAAACAAGACGGAGTGCCGACATCGCCACAGTCCCCTCGCGCTGAGGACAGTCGATCCTGGTTGTAAATTGTGCCGAGATTCGCAGTGCGAGAACACCACGGCCCCTGGGCGACTGCGAGGTCGGTCACAGTCTTTCCGAGCAGACCTCGGTCATGGCACACCAGATGATGCACCCAGAGAGTGCCGGCCCATCAGTTGAGAAGTTTAAAGATATTTTTAGTTCATTATGATATCGTAACAGGCTGGATGGGCTTTAGTTTCAAAGAGTTTAGATCACATTTTCTCTATTGGAAGGGAACCTTAGAGGGCACTTCACATTTTCTCCACTAGAAGATCACCCTAGATGCATTCATCTGGTTTTCTCCACTAGAAGATCACCCTAGATGCATTCATCTGGTTTTCTCCACTAGAAGATCACCCTGGAGGGCTTTGTATCATGTTTTCCCCTCTGAAAGGGCTCTCTAGACCCAGCGCTCCGTCAGCCCACTGTGACTCCTGGTGCTGGTTTCGCTCTGTCTCCCGGTGCTGCTGAACCCTCTTCTCCCAGCAGGGAGGACACAGAGAGGACGAGACAAAGGTGCAGGCCGTCGCCTTGTTTCTGCCACTTTTGATTTAACCAAATTAACAAACTATCAAAGCATACACAGAACATACAACCTCGGTTAGTGGCACAGTAAACATGCAGATGGCTAACATAAACTACAAGCCATCGCCACACGTTAAGATTTGACACATTATTTTGAATCGTTCTTAGTTTCAGCAGATTGGTTAATTTTTTCATATACTTGACCTGCTGTTAGTAGTTGGCTTTTTCCATGTGGCAAGATCTTACAGCACGATCCAAATCTGCAATTTTTCCAGGATGCAAAGACATCTATGTGCCTCTGTACATAATCCAGTCACCACCAGGTTACTGGAAAAACAATTTAGCAATAGATAAATGTTAAACTTTAGGGGACAGTTGCTGACTTGTGAGTGTATGTTTTCTCAATAATTCCCACAATGGAAAGAAAAAAGTAGCATCCATGGCATTTACACGACGTCCATCAGTCTAGAGATCCACTTCCTGCTTCAGCTTTGACCTACTGTACTAACTGTGGTTATGTGACTTGTGGCTGCACACGTGCACATGATAAATTGGCCAAGTTCCACTATTTTACTGGATGATCCTGCATTTTTGGTTGTTTGTTTTTATGCTTTAGATCGTCACCCCACTATGCCGACGCAGTGGCCTCGTTGAAACGAACGAGGAGACTGTTTACCAGCGCTGGATGTTTTTCATCAGGCGGCTCGGCAGGAGCAGTGATAGGTGTTGATGTGGGAACTCTCCCTCCTGAGGACGACTTTCATTACACTTCACTGCCTCAAGGCAAACATTTCAATATTGTGACTGTGACCTCTCTGTCTCTGCCTGCCAATAACAGGAGGACTGTTTTCAGATTGTGCTAACCTCAGTGTGGCTGACATCGTCTTCTTAAGCCTCACGGTTTACTTTGGTTTCTTTTCTTATTTATGTGTGGTGAGGTCGGTCTGTTGGTCACGTCTCGCAGAGAAGAAAGGAGTAATGCCAGAAGTTTAGAACACCTGCCAAACGCTTTTTGGAAAGAGGGAAAAATGATTATTTCTGGCTCCAGTGGTTGGAAGGAGCTATTAAACTGTGTATTTAAGCTTCCAGCATCACTACTGCTGTGGCTGCAGTTAATTTTGTTATAAGTACATAAATGTTCAATAAAAGCTGTGAAACCTAAGTTAACAAACTACAACCCGTTAAATGTTTTTGCTGGTATTAAAATATCAATAATTCAAATAATTAAACAGGCATTAAAAGGGTTAAAATGATGAAAATGATGTCTGGTAGTTTTGAGCAAATGTGAATTTGTTTAAGTGATTTATGAAAAAAAAAAATCAAAAAAAAAAAAAAGAAAGAAAAATATATAAAAATACCTGAAGAGGGCATAAGGATTAATCAATAATAATTAATTAATAAATACTTGATTATATATTTATATAATAGTTAGCTTTTATTTCCATGTCAAGCCAAACATTTGGACCATTCTACATTATACATATATATATATATATATATATATATATATATATATATATATATATATATATATATATATATATATATATATATATATATATATATGACACTGATATTTATTAGCCTAAGTATATAAAAAACAATTACAAATAAGACAAAACCAAACGAAAAATCATCAGTTGCAACTTCTTTATACTTTCAGATACCATATTTATGTGGTTAATATCAAATGACAAAGCCATAATACATATAAAGTATTAACATAATGATAAAGATAATCCCAGTCAGGGTGCTGTGGTGGTTTTGGGGGTGAGTCAGTGTGAGATCCTGCTGCACTTGGCTCGTTCACAGCTCTGTATTGTTGCAGAGGAGGCAGATATAAATACTCAGACAGCTTCCTGCTTTGCCCTGCTGGGGTCCAGTATTACAGCCGTCCCAGCTGAGCACACACCCAGACACAATGGACCGGCCCGGACCGCCTCGTGGAGCCCGGCGGACTGAGGGAGGCCTTCATGGAGGATTAACCCTCACAGCTCTCTTTCACAGTTTTACTCAGAGTGTGACAAAAGGACTGACACAAAGACAGAGACTCGGCTATGTTTTTAAATTTAGAAATAATGATATTTCTACAAATCTCCCCTAAAAGATGAAACAGGATTGAGTATTACTACTACTTTTGTCCTGCTACTACTATAACTACTTCCACTACTTCTACTGCTATTACCAGTACATCCACAACTACAGCAATAGAATACTTCTATTACTACTGGCCTACTGCTATTGCTGTTCGAAATATTGCAAATACTACTGCTGTAGTACTTCTGCCCCAGCTATTCAATTAGTACAACCACTAGCACTGCCAGTACACCTGCCACGGATGGATGCAGAGGGACAAAAGTCCTGATTGTGTTTTTTTAACACTGAAATCTGCTCATACTGACTCTGACATGTTCATTTATTTATTTTATTAATTACTATATAATGCAGTTGCACAGTGTGTACTCTGAGTACACTAAATCTTCACGAAAAGGAGCCAAATTTATATATCTATTTGATATATTGTGCAACTGTGGAAGTGTCTGCTGTGGCAGGAGGCTTTAGCTAGGAGTGGTGATCTCTTTCCTTTTACATACTATACTACAAACATGTACATATACTACTCCTCAGAGGTAAGAGATGCGCTCAGAGCTCTCACGTAAAGGTACAGTGTGTAGAAAAGGAATATGATATTAATGAGTAGGTTTTCTTTAGTGTATAATCAACTGAAACTAAGGATTCTTGTGTTGTCGTTACCCTAAAATGAGCAGCTTATCTCCACATGGGGAGCGGGGTCCTCCTCGAGGATCGTGGCTGGAAAGAGATTCAGGTTAAGCATTGATCTCGAATAGTTTTCAGTTAAGATAGGTCGTCAGGCAATAAGTCTTGCAAGAGTTTTTTGCAAATTTTCGCAGATCTCAGATCAGATTTCACAGTTTTCTGGCTCCCTTCTAGACACGACCCTCTTCACAGAGCCAGCCAACATGTTTCTACAGTAGCCCAGAATGAACAAACCAAACACTGCATTTTTTATTTCTGCAACTTCTGCATCTACAGCTGTCAGACAGATGTAGTTGCAAAAATGTAAAGTTGCATGAAATTGAAATACTCACATAAAGCAAAAATCTGATATGAATATAATATGTTTCTCACGAGGAGCTGAGACAGTTAACATGTCAATATATGTGTGATAAAGTGAAGAGAATTTAAAAAATGGGGACATTACATCATGCCATGTTATTATACACAGGCCTATTGTAATATCAGGTTATTATTAGTAGCATTTCAATCTTGTAGCAGGTCAAGGTGGAGTAATTTTAACAACTTTTTGTATGTTTTTTAAGTTAAATAAGAAAACATACTCTGCAACTACTGCTGTCAGACAAATGTAGTAGAGTAGAAGTGTGACGGAAATACTCACATAAAGCACAAGTACCTCGAAATCAAGTAAACACTTACTGTATGTTCTGCCACTGATACTGCTAATACTACGAATCCCACAACTACGACAGCTACTATAACTTCTACTATGATTATTGCTATTACCACTGTGATAAAATAGATTTATAGCCTTTTCTACAAGCTGTTTTGGGGGAACTGGTGTTACTTATAACAGTAATGAAGTAGTGACAGTTTACATTTTCAGGAAACGGAAATAAATGTAATGTTTCTGTTTCTGACGAAGCGAAGAGGCAAAACAATATGCGTGTTATAAAGTGAAAAGAAAAAGCTACGATAACAGTTTGACATGATTTATCAGCATAAATCTAAAATAAATATGTGTGCTGTGGCCATTACATCATGCGCTGAGGGGAAATCCTGGCTGTGAAGGAGCAGCTGGACAGAAACAAAACAACCTGAGTTTATGAAACACCAGCAGAGCCTGTAAAGCTGCTGCAGACGGCAGAGAGCTGGAGGGGAGGACAGGACGTCCTCTCAGCCCATCTGATGTCTCTTTCAAAGCTCCCACACCCTCTGGGCTTTACTTCCAGAGTGGGTTTTAAGGAGATTTTCCCTCGGAAGAAAAAAAAAATGTTTCGTAAGCCCTGAAGCGTTACTATTGAATGATGTATGTGAGAGAGGAAGAGAGAAGTCTCTCTCTGTCCTCGATGCTGTTTTTGTGTGGTTTTTAATCTTTATATTGCTCCAGTAACAGGCACACTGCAGGGTTCAGGGTCAGGAGCAGGGCAGCAAATCAGCTGATACATCTTTATATCCAGCAGGAGGTTTCCACTTTTAGTAACAGGATCAGTGAGAAACCTCCAGGTCTGATTAGTGAACCCAAAGCTGATGTTCCTTAAACCTACATTTCTTCTACCAGCCAGCAGGGGGTGACTCCTCTGGTTCTATAGACGTCTATGAGAAAATGAGCCTCCTTCTCTCTGATTTATTACCTCAGCAAACACTGTAAACATCAGTTTATGGTCTCAGTCTCTAGTTTCTAGTCGTCTTCAATACAGCAGGATGTTCATTTAGTAAATATGGTCCATTCAGAGTCAAATAGACCATAAAGCAGGGGATGCTTTAGGGCGGGACTACCTGGTGATTGATAGGTTGCCACCACAGCGTTGTCCAGTCTGGGAGTTGTCTATGTTTTCATCTTACAACTTTAACCCTTTCACAGACTGTTTTCACTTCATCAAAGTTAATTATAACATTTTGGTTGCCTACAGTTTTTTTATTCAGCATTTAATTTTCCTTAGCTCCACCCTCTTATGTCACTTCTGGTTCCACAAACAAAGATGGCAATGACCACAAACCAAGACGGTGACGACTAAATACCAAGATGGCGATGGCCAAATATCAAGATGTCGAGGACCAAAACCCACGATGGTGCTGACCAAAAAATGTATGCCACTGGTGTAACTGCAACCTGAAGCTTTTATTTAGGCTTACAGTCTATTTTTTTATTCAATAATGTGCTGATATACGCACCGCTGATGGCCAATTAACACTGCACCACCTTGTTCTTTCATTGTATTGTATTATTGGATTGTCAGCGCTGTGCGACGCTGATTTGAGGCTTGCGGTCCAGACACAGGGTTAGTCATGCATTTTAGTATGTTAGGATGCTAAAATTAGCATTTATCTCAAAGCACCGCTGTGTCTGTCAATGTATTCTCAGTGGGGGGGACAAAAATGGGCGTTGGGTGTGTCAGTCAATGGTTTTATCCTGCGCAGTGCATCATAGTGGACAACAGCTGATGCTGCATCTGGGACACCAACACATTCCCATCCCAACTCATCACATACTGACGCTTTTTCTGTTGCACTAAACACATGCTTAACAAGCCCTCAGCATCACGTCACTGCAGCTTTCCTTGCGTGTTTACTGTTGCGGTGGATGGGTTTTGCCCATTTTGCAATGCCATTGTTATTGTGGACAGCAAGAACTACTTCTACTACTTCTATGAGTACCGCTACTTCTACAGTTCTTCTTGTACGTTTGTGATGTACCCCCCCCCCCCCCCCAGTGACCCCTGACTCTACTCATATTGATGCTTCACTACAGATGCCGTTTATTGACTCACAGCATCAACACACTGGTGACCATCACTGTGCGGCTCCTTGCAACAGGCAGTCCAAGCTGGTCCCCCCACTGACACTGATCTGTATCACCACACATCAGAGCGATCATGTCATTATATCTGCTGACGACTACCCAGCAGAGCAGCTCCTCACTAACAAGCATGAGTCAGTTTCTGGAGATCTGGCACAAGAAGAGCTTTCACTCTCAAAGTCAGTGAGACAGACAGAGGACATTGGTTGTTGACTTCAGAAGGACCTCTTCACATCAGTGGCGGCAGCGCTCCATCATTTATGGAGCCAGAAACACTGCCTACCGCACATCAACGCTTCTGTTTCCTGGAGACTGGAGAGAGGTGGACCAGCTGCTCCAGATGTGACTCAGAGAGCATCCTGACCTACTGCATCGAGGTCTGATATGGAAACAGTCTGCAGTGGCAACATTAAAGGACCAGTGTGTAACATGCCGGGGGATCAATTTGCAGGAATAGAAGCCCAAAGTCAAATTCAGACCTGCATCCCTTTTGCTGTAAGGCGACAGTGCTAACCACTGCACCACCTAGAATCATTATGTGTCTTTTGCTCAACACCTCAGCAGAGAGTGTCACATTTGCGATGCTTATGACTGCTAATGTGTCAGACAGGAGTCAGTGTGTAGATGCTTTACATTATCATCACCAGGGGTGGAACTCATTACAGCAACTCATTACAAGCTCCCCTACTGCTGTGAATCAGTAGCTTTATCCGGGAACATTGATATTCAGCCATCATATTCATGAACTGAGCAGTGACGGTGACACAGAAGCTGTGGCTATCTAAGAAATATGGAAATATGTCTCGCTAGCTGTGAAGACAGATAGCATCTAAACTGTTACTCCCACCTACAAGAAAGCTCTGACTGATGTGTTTCGTCGCATATCACAAAGACTTCCATAACAACAGGAGAAACACGCCTCCTCCAACAAGCCTAAAACTGTCTTATAGCAATGTAAAATACAGATGTGTGTGATTTAAATATCTTTGGAAGGCACTTCTGATAGAGCTAGGCTTGAAGACCTAAAGGAAGAGCTGAATTTGTCATGTTTCCTTTAATTTATTACACTTGATGGATGCAGTATGTGGGGCTGCACGGTGGTGCAGTGTGAGCGTCGCATCACAGCAAGAGGGTCACAGATTTGTGACCCATCTGTGTGGAGTTTGCATGTTCTCCCTGTGATAGCGTTGGTTTTCTCCGGGTTCTCCGGTTTCCTCCTACAGTCCAAAGACATGTGGGTTAACTGATGGCTCTAAATTGCCCACAGATGCCTGTGAATGGTTGTCTGTCTCTGTGTCAGCCCTGCAATGGACTGGCGACCTGTCTAAGGTGTACCCCGCCTTCACCCAGTGCCAGCTCCAGGATCGGTTCCAGCCCCCCCGTGACCCCTAACGGGATAAGTGGTTGAAGATGGATGGATGGGTGCAGTATGTGTACTTTTTGTATTTTATCTTTGCAACTTTAAGAGATATCTGTGTTGTTTTGTTCCTGATGTGAATGTGGTGGATGGGTTGTGGCACTGGGACACTGACTGTGACAGCTCCCACCTTTTGGATTCACTATCCAAAAGATTTCAAATTCTGTTCAAACCAGTTATCCAATGAGGCTTGTACACCTGTTGTAGTTTGGTTATTTGCAACCCTAAATACATGTTTGCCTTCCTGTCTTTGTCCACTTTGACTCTGAAGAAGACACCGTGGTGTTGAAACTTTGCAATGTAGAGTTCTCCAGGGAAGAGGTATTTTTGTAGTCCAACAGGAAGTTAGCATCGTCCTGGTTCCCTCCTCAAAAAAAAAAACAAAAAAACAATGGGACTGTTCTATTGGGCTTTGGATTATTGCAGAAAATAAACTCTGTGGAAAACACACATTTCTGATAAGATAATCTCCTCAAATGAAAACTACTTTTATGATTTTTGAAGTAAAAGCAGAAGTAAAAAGCTAAGCTAAAGCTAAACTTAGGCTATAAACGAACTAAAGTATAAACACAACAAGGCTGTAAAGGAGGACGAGTCAGCGTGATGACAATTAGTCGTCTCATTTAGCCACTTGTTCACGGCTGCCTTTTATTAGACACATAAAGCCTTCAAAAGTCACCAGTGGGATATTTACTGATGTATTTTGTGCCATCCAAAAAAAGAGAAAAACCTCTTAAGCTTGTGTTAACCACAGATCATATTTCAGGCATGTCACTAAAAACCCATTGACTTCCAGACGAGGGAACAGGAAATGCTAAAATTAGGCGTGTTCAGGTGTTTGAGGCGTAACAGCATACAGTGGGTCAACATGTCCCAGGAGTGACAGGATCTGTTTCCTGATTGGCTGCGGGTCCTCTCTGGCTACACTTCACTAACCCTAACACTAATCCTAACCCTAACCCTAACCCTAATCCTAACCCCAACCCAAAAGTTAATATTTTCCCAGTTTGTAATTTCGTCACAGAATCAATCGGCTGCAGCTCGCTGAGCTCGGGAGGTGTCACTGCAGCTTTCTGTAGACACTGCATGCAGCTCGCCGCGGGCTGCATTTCACCGCCGCTCTGGTGTGAATTCGGCATTAGACTGCACCCTGGAAGCTATAGGTTAACTGTTTCCACATGATTTCTGTTGTGTGCTAAAGCTAAGCTATGCACAACTGTATATTGAATATATTCTTGTATAACTCACCGTAAGGAAACTAATGATAATATTCCTTTAAAAAGAGGAACTATGGTACTTCACATATTTTTTACTTATGAGGTTATTTTACGTTTCCACACTTCCCTCTTTTTTCTGTTAAATTTTTCTGCTCGTTTCTGTTCCTCAACAAACACATTCACACTTTTTCCTGTCCATATTAATCTGCGCTTGTTGTTCTCACTGTGTTGAATTTATTGCTCTTAATTACTTGAGGTTCCACTGGAACTATATCTTGTTCCTCTTATACTCGCTGTAATGAATGAATGACCATTAAAGCTTAGCCTGAAACTGTACTTCCTGCTTCTACTGCTGATTACAGCAGAAGCACCACAACATCCTGCCTTGCTCAGAGGAACCTCGTCAGCAGAGGCTGAAAGGAGCGAGGGCCTTCTCCTTCCCCTCCTCCAGCCAATCAATGGGGCGGTTCTGCTGCTGCAGAGCGCCGTCCCAGTTTGACAGTGTTGTGTTTCAGCACCGCAAACTTTGAGGCTCGTGGAGAACTGAAGGATCTGGATGCATGCTGAGAAAAAAAAATGCCCTGTCAGGATTTTACAAACCAGAAAGGTGTGAAACATGAAAGGCTGACAGAAAGTGAAATATCTGCAGATTCCATATGGAGGTGCTGATGGTGCAGCGCCTGCAGCAGGGGTCGCCTGTAGCAGCCACTGCAACTCCTCAAATAACACACGCAAGTCAACTTTCTCAGCAACTTCTACTTTGTGTTGATTTACTACTTTTCCCAAAATAGGGTTTGTGAAAAGAATGTGTTTATACCAGTATGCAGTTGCTAAAATAAGGCTTGTTATTGTTGTAAAATGTACAATCATAATATAGTTTTTATATTCTTCCTGTGGATTTCCTCTGGTTGCTCCAGTTTCCTCCCACAGTCCAAAGACATGCACGTTAGGTGCATTTGTGACTCTAAAGTGTCCATAGGTGTGAATGTGAGTCCAGATGTGCTCCAGCCCCCCATGACCCTGATGAGCAGGTATAGTTTTGGTTAGTTTACAACCTGTTCACACAGTGGCAATAAAAAAAACGAGCACAATGCATCTATAAGTGTTAAAACACAGACCCTTTAATGATTTATTGATTATGCAAATTGTAAGTTTCTGTCAACAGAATAATTGATTTATTGATTGATTAGTGAACCATTTCAGCTGATCTCATGAGAGTGTTTTTTTTCAATGATAGGCACAAAAATATAATGTCCATGCATCTTCAATCACTTATCCCATTAGGGGTCATGGGGGCGCTGGGCAAAGGTGGGGTTCAACCTGGACTGGTCACCAGTCCATCACAGGGCACATAGAGACAGACGACCACTGACACTTACATTCACACCTACGGGACATTTAGAGTCATCAGTTAACCTGCATGACTTTGGACTGTGGGAGGAAGCTGGAGAACCCGGAGAAAACCCACGCTAACATGGGGACAGCATGCAAAATCCAAACAGAAGGACCGCAAGCCGGATTTGAACCTGCCACCTTCTTGCTGTGAGGCAACAGAGCTAACCACTGCACCACCATGCAGCCTATGAATATATTATCCATCCATCTTCAAACGCTTATCCCATTAGGGGTCGCGGGGGGGCTGGAGCCGATCGAAGCTGGCAGTGGGTGAAGGCGGGGTTCAACCTGGACAGATTGCCAGTCCATCGTAGGGCACAAAGAGACAGACAACCACACCTACAGGCAATTTAGAGTCATCAGTTAACCTGCATGTCTTTGGACATGCAGCCCATAAATATATTATGTGTTGTTATTTGGGACAGCTGTCCCTGAGCTACGTTGCATTCTGGTGTCAAACTGGTGTCTGTTTCCTCTTCTCTGATGGATTTGTCTCTGTGGGATTGTTACATCATAAATGCAAAATGGCAGCTTTAGAAAGAAAGAAGAACCTCACACTTCAATCCTGACACACACTTGTTTAACTTCTTTTACCCGACTGACCCAGTACCAGGTTTGGCTGAGCTGTGTGTTAAAACACTGCCTTTAACAACTTCATAAAGTACTGTGGTGGTCTGTTTTCCAAATAGTTTCTAAAAGACGAGGCCTTAACGCCACTAAAACACTATTTTGTCCAAAAAATGTTTGTTTAGCAATGATTTCAATATTTTAGTTACAAAATCAGGACACAAGAAATTGTATTTTGTAATATTTTTGACAGATTTTTTATTTAATGTACATCATCATTTACATTGTTATTGATCTTATTTGTTATTATTACTTGAACATATTTCATTGTTATAATACAACTTCTCCATCTGGAGTCAAAATGATCCAATTTGCTTTTGTTTTATTGATTTTTCACTGTGCACAATGGTAGAATGTGATGATCCACAGGGTAAATGTCATGGCCAAATAACCTCCTGTAGTGGATATTAGTAGGATTTTATAAACAGATTCCCTTTTAAGAAGTAGAAAACCCATTTAGCACACTTTTGGTATCCATATGAAGAGTCCTCCTGGTCCCGTCCTGACTGAAACCTCTGTAGGATCTCTGAGCTTTGTGTTATTTATATCTGCTTTGGCTCAGCTGTAGCCGAGGAGTCACTGAATGAATTCAGTGGCATCTCTCTGCATGGCATCATTGCTATAATGGTGTTATCCACTGGGGATGAATTCTCTGAGGTCTTACCTATCCAGTGCAGCTATTCAGGATTTACTTTGGTTACGTCTGTCGAGGAGAACGACACCTTCCTGCACCCTAGGGCTTAAGACGTTAATCGTCATTTTACGTAGAAGAGTACAGAAACATTGTTGATATCAGATTCCAGATATTTAGACAGCAATGCACCAAACTAATGTTTTCTTCTACAGGTTTTTACTGTTTTTGGAGGTTTTTTCTCAGGAAGAAGGGCAGCTTTTAATTTAAATTAAAAACATGATCAACATCAATATTTTAAGTTTCCTGCTTTTATGTCTTTAAATTTAAGTTTGGATTGTGGTTAATTTTAGATTGTCTGACCCATCCCTGCTTATCTGGGTGAGTGGAGTCTCTCTGAGCTCTGAGGCTCATTAACACAGCATTTCACTCGAGGGAATCCACTGGAACCAGCGGCCCATATTGATCCCAAACACAGAACAACTGAAATATAAATGAAGGGTTTTCCTTTGTGCACCCAGGGCCTGCCATTATCTAACAGCGGCTGCAGTGCTTCTCTTCATTAATGTCAACATTGTGTCTGCAATGTTGTTTAAATTAAAAGAAATAATTTTTATAAGCAATGATTAACCAGGAAACCAAAAGCGATCAGATATCTTGATTGATTATCTAATAGTTTTTTTTCTCTCTCTCTCTCTCTCTCTCTCTCTCTGTATATATATATATATATATATATATATATATTTATATATATATATATATATATATATATATATATATATATATATATATATATATATATATATATATATATATATATATATATATATATATATATATATATATATATATATATATGATGGTGATCACACAGACTGAACCTACATTCCCCGTTGAGCAAATTAGCCTTTTTTTCTGTTTGCAGGAACATTATACATAATTAAACAATTTTCACAGGAAAAAAATCCCCAACATAATTACATCACAGAGGGAGAGAGTGATAGAGCGAGAGAGAGATTTTAATTTGTATTTGGATGCTTTGGCATCATGGCTCATCTAACATTCATGGCAATAGAGAGGATTATTGAAATGGAGAAAAGAGACACAACAAAGACAGAAAGAGACACATATTATATATTTATATCAACAGGATGAAAGAGACGGTTATACAGCGAGAAAGACACAGAAACAGAGTTAAATTATGAAATAATGTTGAACATGTGACTTTGTTTATATGTATTGTACAGTATATATAAGCCCTGAGGCCTTCTAGGGTTTTATTCTGCGACATGACTTATTATGGGACATGGTTCATTAGGTTGGATGATGATAGGTGGATGTTAATTGATATACAGTACATTCTATGTAAGTTTTACATAATAAATATAAAATATTTGAGGGGTTTTATTGTGTTCTGTCTGCTTTAATGTTTTAGTTGATCCTTTAGGGTCAATAAACTTAATCTGAGTTGTATTTCTTCTGGTTTCAGATAAAGATTCAAGATAAATCTTTATTGATCCTCAGAGGGGAAATATTGGGTTGCAACAGCACAAAGACAGAAATAAGTACTGGTACATAGAGAAGTAATAACAACAACAACAACAACAACAACAATAATAATAATGATAATGATGATGATGATTAGTATTATTATTGTTGTTATTATTATTATTATTATTATTATTAGAAGATATTTGAAATGAAAAAAGAAAAGAAGAAACATAGAAGTTATAAAAGAACAATTAGTCTCAATATACTCCAACAAAGTGGTGTGGTAAGTAAATTAGCAGCATAGTATATGTGATGTAATATGATACTACCAACTACAATAATGTACACCAGAATAGTATGTAAAATAAAATAAAATAAAATAAAAAAACGTAGTGTGGGATATAAAGTAAAATATAATATAAAGTGAAATACAGAACAGTATAATGTAGTATGAAGTAATATGATACCAGCAACTGTAACAGGGTACACCTGAAGAGTATATTAATATAATATAATATAATATAATATAATATAATATAATATAATATAATGTGGGATATAAAGTAAATATATAACATAAAGTGAAGTGTATTGACATAAAATAAGATTATATATATATATATATATATATATATATATATATATATATATATATATATATATATATATATATAGAGAGAGAGAGAGAGAGAGAGAGAGAGAGAGAGAGAGAGAGAGAGAGAGGATCTGAATGGAGAGGTAGAGCGCCATAGACGCAGAGTGGGGGAGTGGAGGAGAGAGAGAGTCGCCATTACTGCTGGCAGTGCTGCTGAGAGGGGAGGGAGCACAGAGAAGCAGGTTTCGGCTTACAACGCATACCACTCCAACAACACTGAAATACTGCAAAAATACAGGCGGACCGGCCGTTGGGAACTACACGGGACCACACCGCCAACTGAGACCAACTTCGGACCCAGTCGGGGGACACGAACGAGCGCAGACTGTGGATTGTAAAAGGAGTTTTTCTGCCTTGTAATGTGGGAATGCTTTCTCCTCTTTTCCGTGGTATGTGGATCTGGGAGCGACCATGTTATTAGGTGGGTAGGGGAATGTATTTGGACTGGGATTGGGACTTCATTAGCTTTGCTAGCACTCTTTTCTGTGGGCGAAACCTGGCCCTTAAACTGCGGTATCCCGGGTTCAAGGAAGCCGGGACGATAATGTGAGTGCGGACTGTTTAAATTAAACCCGGGTTGTGATTTTTAAACCGCTTTCTTCCCAACGTGAAGGCTGGGTTCGGTGCTGCTAACGCTGGCTAGCTAACTGTCCCTCACCCCCTTTTGGCATGCGAGGCTAACATAGCTCGGCTAGCTAATCGGGATTGGAAAGGTGGGTTTTTTCTCCTCCTCTCTCCCGGAGTATCAGGGCCAAGCCAGGCCGAGTTTCACGTCCTGTCCCCCGGAGGAATTAATAACTGCCGTATCAAATGCTGTGGTCGCGACTGTTAGCTACGGTGCATTGACGCATTAGCTAACAGTAACGTCTGTTGGTTTTAATACAAATCTTAACTCATTAACCGTAACTCCCACTCTTATCACCCGGTTGTGCCCTTTTCCTTCAGAGTTTGACGTTTTAGTGATATCCACCCCTTTCAATAGGTTTCAGTTTAACGCAGCAAACGGAAATAAAGAGTAAAATGCACATTAACGACTAACGACCGCCGTTCACACCGTGCCAGATTTAATCTCTCATTTCAGTTTTAACCCAGTCTGAGTTGGTTTAGAAGTTGCTGGGTTGCCAGTTTTTAATGCCCTGCTAATTGCTAATGTTAGCATTGTGGCTGGATAGATGGATGGATGCACGCAGGGTCAGATCCAGGAGTGCCGCTAGTTCAGATTCCTGGATTTTCCGACATTCTCAGGGTGTTTTTAAACGCCTCAGCTGCGGTGAGGAGCCGCAGCCACAGTTTGGTCATTAGCAGCTTATTGACTGTGTTTCTTCAGTGTGTAGCAGCAGTCAGTCACTCAGGTAGGTCAGTGGGGTTGTGCTGCTGCAGCTCTGCATGTCATTTGCATCGACTCGGACACTGCTGCAGCTCCCTGTGCCCTTTACCCAAACTCTGGTTAAAGGGATAGTCCGGCTTTTATCTAATAAGCCACCCTTTATGGGGTTTTCTCCAGCCAGTTGCTGGTGAAAAAAAAAAAACTCACATTCCTCCAGAGATTGATAAATGCATGAATTATCAGTGGGTCCCGTTCAATCAGTTAGGTTTTTTATTGTTTCCACTATTGATTCTCATCACAGTCTGTTCAGGGGTTTTCTCCTCAGTGTGTCTGGAGTATGCTGTCAAGGGGATTAAATGCAAATATTTAATCACCTTTTTATGTGTTCAAAATGCACCTTAAAGACAAATTTGTCCAGTATTTAATACTCTTATCAACACAGGAGTGGGCAGATATGCTGCTTTATGCATATGTATATATTTTTTATATATAAATCAATTAACAACAAAAAACAATGACACGTATTGTCCAGAAATTTCGCATATAGCATAAAAAATATTAGGGATGCAACAATACCGGATGGGATATCAGTGACAATGTGGCTGCTAAACTATATCCCTTTATATGTAGACTTGAATTGTAATTCCTGTTGACCAATTTTTTTTGCTGCATTTAAAAAGGTTTACATAGGAATTGTAATTAATGTAAATAATACCTGTTAATTTTTAATATTTTTTACCATATTTGTGGTTTACTATTTTTTATTTTAATAATAAATAATTCAGTAAATTTATATTTATGTATGTGTTACATTTTGATTTGCGATGTTAGGAAAGCGATGTTTAAGTCCAGTTGCCTTACACATGAAAGAATAATAGCAGTCGCTTTCATGCAGTGAGGCGTACAGCTTATTAATTAAACGCTGATATTGGACCAGTACTCTGTATTGGACGATACCCAGAGCCCAGGTATCGCTATCAGTATCCAGACTGAAAAAGTCAGATTGGTGCATCCCTTTAAAAAATCTGCTCCAATCAGAACATGGCAAACTGCAACCCAACAGGCAACAACAGCTGTCAGTGTGTCAGAGTGCTGACTTGACTATGACTTGATCCAGACTGACTGGGACTATCAGAAAGTGGGCATGTCTGTAAAGGGGAGACTGGTGGGGACCCAGAGAACCCATTTACATTCACACATATGGAGGTCAGAGGTCATGGGACCCCTTTGATAGTGGACACGGCAGTTTTTCTTTACCAAAATTAATGGTAAAAATTAATTGCGCTAGTCGGACCTGGTTGGCACCGATGGATTCATCAGGTTTTCTAGTTTAATATGATACCAGTACCTTCACTCTGGCTTTAAAATCACATTAACGCATTAAAGAAATTAGTGGCATTAAAACAAATTTGCATTAACGTGTTATTATAACATTGACAGCCCTAATATAAAGTCATTTTGTTATTAGTATAAGTAGGCTACTTTTATTATCTATTATATTATACTATATAATGCTCATACTATATTTTATTATATTTTATATAGTCTGAGCTATGTTGCTGTACTATACTGTACATTATACCTTATATTTGGCTATGACAGTCTTTCCCTGCCAAAATTTAGTACGAGTTTGGAGCATTATTTAGATCCCGTTGTGATGAAGCTTGTCCAACCTGGTCAGTACCGATGGATTCATCAGTATCTTCACTCTAGCTTTAAAACTGAGCCTGTTGCAACTTAACAGTTGGTATCCAGATATTGTGCAAGAGAATGTTTTTCATTAATTTTTTTTGTCCTTTTGATGATCAGAGGTTCCTAGTTGTTGGTAATCAGCATTGATAGAAAATGTTGAGGTACGTCGGAAAAGCTTTTCACCCTCCTCTGCTTTAAGACCAGGACAGAAATGCATATTGGCAAATGCTAATATGGCTTAAACACTTGGGCAAACAGACCACATTAGGGCCCCGGTACCTGGGACCTCTGTAGTGAGTGACAGCAGGGCTGATTGTGTCAGTCGGCCTATAAACTGTTGTGCTTACGTCACCGACACCTCGGGAAGGGGAAGTCAGATGAGTGATGCTCAGCTTCAGGTCTGGACTTGACTCTGGAGGAGGAGGACATTGTTTTTTTTTTTTACATGATCTTCCTGATAATGTTGTCACAATACTAGAATATCTAACTTCCATATAATACCTTTTAAAAATATCAACATTCAGCACGACAGGGTAAAATGGACACTAACAACCAACACTGAAGGCATCAAATATAAGATTTTTATTAAAATATAAATTGTGTGTGTTAGCTCACTGTTAGAGGGAAGAGACAGCAGAAAACAGCTGGTACCTGTGTACCGATACTGCTGTAAATTAGTATTGAAACCGTTAAATATTTTGTATCGGGGTACACTTGTATTTCACCTGGTAGAGGAGGTGTCCCATATACTAAGGAGTCCTGACTGCAGCGGCCCCCGGGTCCGAATCCGGTCTGGGGCTCTTTGCTGCATGTCGTCCCCTCTGTCTCCCCCTTTCAATTCTGTCGCTGTCAATGACAATGAAAAAACACTCCAGAAAAATAATATTTAAAAAATTGATTAGAGCTGTCAGACTTGACGTGTCAACGCATTGGTGCAAATTTGTTTTAATACTACTAATTTCTTTGACAAACCTGCTCAGCTTTAAAACTGGAGTGAAGATACTGGTCTCATCTGAAACTGGAGAACCTGATGGATCCATCAGTACCAACCAGGTCAGACTACTACTACTACTACTACTACTACTACTACTACTACTACTACTACATACTGGTCTCATCTGAAACTAGAGAACCTGATGGATCCATCAGTACCAACCAGGTCAGACTACTACTACTACTACTACTACTACTACTACTACATACTGGTCTCATCTGAAACTAGAGAACCTGATGGATCCATCAGTACCAACCAGGTCAGACTACTACTACTACGACTACTACTACATACTGGTCTCATCTGAAACTAGAAAACCTGATGGATCCATCAGTACCAACCAGGTCAGACTACTACTACTACTACTACTACTACATACTGGTCTCATCTGAAACTAGAGAACCTGATGGATCCATCAGTACCAACCAGGTCAGACTACTACTACTACTACTACTACTACATACTGGTCTCATCTGAAACTAGAGACCCTGATGGATCCATCAGTACCAACCAGGTCAGACTACTACTACTACTACTACTACTACTACATACTGGTCTCATCTGAAACTAGAGACCCTGATGGATCCATCAGTACCAACCAGGTCAGACTACTACTACTACTACTACTACTACATACTGGTCTCATCTGAAACTAGAGAACCTGATGGATCCATCAGTACCAACCAGGTCAGACTACTACTACTACTACTACTACTACATACTGGTCTCATCTGAAACTAGAGACCCTGATGGATCCATCAGTACCAAACAGGGCAGACTACTAATAATAATAATAATAATAATACATACTGGTCTCATGAAAAAGAGAAACGGAGGGACAACAAAACAACAAGAAAAAATAATAATAATAATACTACTACTACTACTACTACTACTACTACTACATACTGGTCTCATCTGAAACTAGAGAACCTGATGGATCCATCAGTACCAACCAGGTCAGAGTAGCTGGTAGTGAAGGAGGTTAAATAAGGCTATAAACTTATGCTAAATTTTGTCGAGGAAAAACTATTATGTCCATGTTAAAAGGGGTCGCTTGACTTCTGACCTCCAGATGTGTGAATGTAAATGGGTTCTCTGGGTCCCCACCAGTCTCCCCTTTACAGACATGCCCACTTTATCATAATCCTTTATGATAGTTCGGTATTTTTCCAACACTACTTTCTGGTTAAAACCGTCCGAGGTGCTTTTAAAGGAAATTGTTTTCTGAGAAGCACCAGCCCAGTGTGTTTCACATAGTTTTGAGTTAAAGTCATCAATGTTATCAAAGCTTTTTGCAACAGAAAATATGTTTTTTGAGCACAGTGAAAGGAAAATTAAGAAAATGTCATCACTAACTCCAGCGAAATTAGTCATGTTCCACTTATAATAAGATGCTCTCACTTCTTATTACACACTATTACACAGCAGACTGGCTGACTATTTCATCTTGACATTTCTGAAAGTTTGAGTAGTTTTGTCTGTTGTGTTTTGTTGTATTACAGCTGTACTTCCTCTGATGATGAGGTAGCTGACATTTAAAACTGAATTATACAACTTTACTAGCAGCTGAAAAATGGCAGTGACAGGTAATGGTAAAAAATGTGAAAGTGAGTGCCCAGAAATCCTGTGAGGCTCGGTCAGCCCTGGCTAGTCTGTCATGATTTATATTAAGAGGGTGCGAGGGATTGTAATGCTCGAGTCCATTTTTCTCTGGCAGGAGAGCTCAGTCTTTGCTCAATGGGAGCCAGTTTGGGTTTTTCTGGTACGTTTTGATTCATCTCTTCCTGTGGGAGGCGAGATGCCGGGATACTAGATCAGAACTTCATCTATTGAACCATAATTAGTCAGTGGCGCCTCATTTAAAGTTGATGGGACCCTCTTCTCTGTTGGAGCCCTGCTTTGTGATTTAGGTTTGTTTATTTTTACCCTAAAAATCCAGCCGGATGCAGCTTTAAAAGGTCTGCCATCCTTGGCAGTGTGTTCTGCTGTGTTTCAGGCTTAACAGCATTTAGTCATCCCTAAAACCAGCCTGCCAAGTGATACCTTAATCCCCCACCATCACAGCCACACGGTGAATGGACTAATCGTGATGCACAGGGCTACTTTTAGCTGTTAGTGCAGCACAAATACAGTTCAGGCTGTGGTGTTTTGTCGTAATAAGGCCGTTACGTCCAGGTGTTTATAGTACAAGGATAACTGGCTAGCACAGTGCTACCATTCCACTCTACATACTAGGGCTGTCAAAGTCAATGCAATAATAACACATTCACACGAAAGCATTTTAATGCCACTCATTTCTTTAATGCATTAATGCAACTTGCGTTTTTTAGTGGATCATATGAAACTAGAAAATCTGAGGAATCCATACCCACGAGTCTCCCCTTTACAGACATGCTCACTTTATGACAATCACGTTTGGGGCAAGTCACAGTCAAGTCAGCTGTGTTATGTTATGATTTGAGCATGTTTTTTATGCTGCAGTCAGAACCTGTGATGGTTTCTGGACAATATCTGTCATTGTTTTGTGTTGTTCATTGATTTCCAATAGTAAGTATATACATACATTTACATAAAGCAGCATATTTGTCCACTAAAGATTAATTTACAAATAATCTAGATTAACTGTGGACAGTCATGCAATTAATCATGAATTAAATATATTAATTATTAAATATTAAATATTTTAATCAATGGACAGCCCTACTTCATACACGTTAACCTTTATTCAGAAGTTTCACGTCAACGCTGTGTGTTGACAGCAGAGTGATTTTTGTGAGACTCAATGCAAAACAGATGTGTGGATTTGTGTGACTAATCTGCGCAAACACTGTGGCTTGGTTGGGAGTCAGGGAGGAATGTAGGGCTGTAATAATCAGTTGGTTAGTCCATCAACATGAAATTAATAGATTTCTGTTGTTGTAATTGATGGTCTTAGAGTATTGCCAAGTAATGGTTCCAGATGTTTCCCAGTTGCAGTGTCACTAGTGAGACAAGCAGCTTGTTTTGTATATGTATATATGTATATGTACTGTGTGAACAACAGAGTGTAAAACTGAATTTCCCCACTGTGGGACTAATAAAGGAATATCTTTCTTTCTTTCTTTCTTGCGACAGTCAGGTGTGGTGCATGTAGCAGCACAGGAGCTATTGTAGGGGCTCGTGGTTAGATCTGTAAACCTGACAGACCTGCTGGTCTGTTTGCTTTCTTGAATCAGCTAATGTCCTAGGTGTGTTTGAGGGACGGGGAGCTCCTGGTTGAACATTTAGGGAACATTTCCTGCAGATGTTTTGCCCTAAATTCCCCTCAGGTTGTGCACAACTGTCACAAATAGGAAAGTGGGTTGTGTGATCTCTTTTATATGTTAGATGTTTGAATTCAGTGTGTAAATTCTATGTATCCTCCTTGTTTTGGACCTCTGAGTCAGTTTCCATCCACATGTTGCTGTTTCTGAAGGTTGATTTAGATCTGCTGAACTCACAAAAGTCTATTTCTTTGCACAAAACCCCCACACAGGTGACATCACCTTGGCCTCTATAAACAGTCAGAGGAAACCTCATTGCTCGAGTCTTGTCAGTGGACCGAATTCCTACTCTGGTGCAGTTTCTCAGGCTCAGCATGCCGCCGTGCTGCAGCGAGCATTTCCAGCTCACGCAGGCAAATTCACTGGCTGATTGCCATCGTTCTGTAAAACACAACAATGACGGCAATTCTCTCTGCAGTTATCAGCTATCAGCCTCTAGTTAGGTCACGGAAGGGTTCAGGCTTATTTGACTGTGGCAGTCCCAGATAATAATAATGATAGAAAGGCTGCGCAATCCACCAGATGCCACATTTTTAGTTTCTGCAATCTGTAATTACTGGATACTGGTATTGTCAACACAGCCGTGACACATTTTATTTCACCTTGTTGCTAATGTTGAATAGATAATGTGCAAGCAGCAAAATAATTTAGATAATAAAGACTGGCAATTAGGATTAATAACCACAACCAGAATGTCATGCAAAATACATTACAAGAAAGATGGACCAAATAATCAGGATTATGCGTTTAGCCCTAATCATGTAGCTGTAGGTTGCGCCGATGGTGATAACAAATCCGTGAACTGATTTATTTTCTCTGTTTCATTCTCACAGCGAAGCAAATCATTTCTAGGTCAATGGCTGTCAAAGGGCTGGAGTTGCATGCCATTTTTATCCTGCCTCGGCACAAATTGGTTGAAAGCACTTCTTTTTCTCTGCAAGGGGAAAAGTGACATTGCTGAGCATAGCCCATGATTGAATTACTCTCCTGTTTCTCTTATATAAGCCGTATTGTCACACTTTTGTCTTTGTCCGTTTTGATATTGCAGTTTTTAAAAGAAATATTTCAGATATGCAGGAGGCATTTTCATCACATTTTTGTATTATAAACCTATTGTGGTTGTGTTTTAAGACCAGCACGTTTTACTACTAATACATGAAAGACAGATCAAAGACCTTTTATTCAGCTTTTACCATTTAGGAGGGATTATTTTGTTCTGCACAAGTGTGATAAAGTACCTTTGTCTAATTTCCTGATAAGTCAGTGTAATGCCAGATTAACATGTCTGATTTGTTGTTTAAAATCACCACACCATGCATACATGTACATGTATGTCCCAGGGGGATGTGTTGAGAAACAAAAAGCTAATTATATTTTTTGTGATAAGGAGACTGAAGTGCTCTGAGGACATGTGAGTGCCAATATGTTTTTTTTTTTTGTTTGTTTTTCCTCTATCTTTTCCTAATTTTGAATTCCATGTCTTGCAGGCAGGTGATAAAAGGAGAAGCCGGCTGTTCTATCCCAGCATAAAGAAGCCCCAGGATAGAAACTGAGAGACATACATTGAGTTGGACCACTACCAAGGGAAGTCAGGATGAATATGCCTCTGTACCACTGACAAGCAGAACTGGAATGATATCTTGACCCTTTTTCCTGGAAGTGACCAAGTTAGCGATGAGCGGGGGGATATAATGGCCAAGAACAAGGATGCGCGCCCCCCGTCATTCGCCGTCAGTGTGGTTGGCCTCTCGGGGACGGAGAAAGAGAAGGGAAATTGTGGCGTTGGCAAGTCTTGCCTATGCAATCGATACATCCGCCCTAATGCGGACAGCTACTACTCGGAGCACACCTCTGTGCTGAGCACAATAGACTTTGGGGGGCGCGTGGTGAACAATGACCACTTCCTGTACTGGGGGGAGGTGTCTCATCGAGGGGACGATGGGTTGGACTGTAAAATACAAGTCATCGAACAAACAGAGTTCATCGATGACCAGACGTTCCTTCCACATCGGAGTACAAACCTGCAACCGTACACCAAACGGGCAGCAGCAACCAAGCTCCAGTCAGCAGAGAAGCTTATGTACATCTGCACGGACCAGCTGGGCTTGGAGCAGGACTTTGACCAGAAGCAGATGCCCGATGGAAAGCTGAACATCGACGGCTTTGTGCTCTGCATCGATGTTAGCAAGGGATGCAACAGGAAGTTTGATGACCAAATGAAGTTTGTCAACAGCCTCTACTCCCAAATTGTCAAGTCTAAGAAGCCCATCGTCGTTGCTGCCACAAAATGTGACGAGTGTGTGGACCAGCACCTGAGGGACCTGCAGACCTTTGTTGCCAGCAAGAAGAACCTGCTGCTAATTGAGACGTCGGCGCGCTCCAATGTCAACGCAGAGCTCTGCTTCAACGCCCTCATCCAGCAGCTGGATAAAACAAGGGGGAAGCCAAAAACTGTGCCATACCTGGAGGCATACAAAGTCCAACGGCAGCTTGTTGCCTCAGTAACAGATAGATTTGAGAAATTGATAGTGCACACGGTGAGAGATTACCACACCACGTGGAAAACTGTGATCAACAATCTGAAGGGCCAGCCTGACTATGATGAGTTCATCACCTTGGAGGGCTCCAAGAAAGCACGCAACATGTTCACAAAGCACATTGCACAACTGAAGCAGGAGCACATCAGGAGGAGGAGGGAAGAGTAC
Organism: Pterois miles; assembly: GCA_947000775.1. NCBI lineage: Eukaryota > Metazoa > Chordata > Actinopteri > Perciformes > Scorpaenidae > Pterois > Pterois miles. Next base: position 7,564,931 of record CAMQGK010000001.1, read on the forward strand.
CTGACCACACTACCGAAAACCCTTAATAACCTCCTCAATAACCTGGAAGAGGTGGAGCACCTCTCATGGCCTGAGGCGCAGAGCGTAATCCGTAACCGGCCTGATTTCCAGTACTGGTTTGTGGTTCTCGAGCAAACGCCGTGGGATGAGACGGACCACATCGACATCAGTGACCGCAGGATACCCTTTGACCTTCTCGATACACTTGACGGTGAGAGGATTTACCACAACCACGTCCAGCACTTGCTGTCTGAGAAGAGACGGGTAGAGATGAAAGAGAGGTTCAAGAAGACACTGGAGAGAGTACATTTTATCAGTGCAGGGCAGCCTTGGGAGGAAGTCATGTGCTTTGTCATGGAGGACGAAGCCCACAAGTACATCACCGAATCAGATAGGAGGGATGTTTACTGTAGACACCAGCAGGAAATAGTTGAAAGGGCCAAAGAGGATTTTCAGGAAATGCTTTTTGAGCATGCAGAGCTATTCTATGACTTGGATCTGAATGCCACCCCCAGCTGTGACAAGATGAGCGAAATTCACAGTGTGCTGAACGAGGAGCCCAGATACAGAGCACTGCAGAAACTTGCCCCAGATAGAGAGTCGCTCCTCCTCAAACACATTGGGTTTGTTTACCATCCCACCAAGGAGACATGCCTGAGTGGGCAGAACTGTGTGGATCTGAAAGTGGAGCAGGTTTTAGCAAACAGGCTGGTGCAGCTCGACCACGGGCGCTCCAATCTCTACTATAACAGTGCCAACATTGATAAGATCAACCTCTGCCTCCTGGGAAGGGAGGGTCTCTCACAGGAGCTCGCCAATGAGATCCGAGCTCAGTCCACAGATGACGAATACACCCTGGATGGTAAAATTTACGAACTGGAGCTTCTTCCCGTGGATGTCAACTCCACGCTTCTCTTCAGTCATACGTGGGTCACTACCTTCAAGCCACATGGCTGCTTTTGTGTCTTCAACTCCATAGAGTCCCTCAACTGTATTGGAGATTGCATAGGCAGGATCAGAGCAGAGATAGCACAGAGTAGGAGAGACAGGTTTGCTCAGCCGCTACCGTTTATCCTAATCCTGGCCAATCAGAGGGACAGTGTTTGCAAAAACATACCTATCCTGAGGCACCAGGGCCAACAGCTGGCAAACAAGTTACAGTGCACCTTTGTTGACATCCCCTCTGGAGCATTTCCACGTAAATTCACAGAGTTCCAAATTAAACAGGGTCTCAGAGCAGTGTTGGAGGGGCTAAAGCATAACTTCGACGTCTTGGCCCCGCTACCCTCTATCAAAGACATGTCAGAGACCGACCTGAGGATCGTCATGTGTGCCATGTGCTGGGATCCTTTCAGCGTTGACCTCATCCTCTCACCTTTTCTAGACTCGCACTGCTGTAGTGCAGGGCAGCCTGGCCAGAGCAACACATTAATCCTGGACAAGATCATCGGGGACAGCAGGAGGAGGATCCAGGTCACGGTTCTCTCCTACCACACTGCTATTGGTGTCCGCAAAGATGAACTGGTGCACGGCTACATCTTGGTCTACTCTGCTAAACGCAAGGCATCGATGGCGACCCTACGGGCATTCTTGGCTGAAGTCCAGGACGTGATCCCCGTCCAGATGGTGGCGATTACAGACAGCCAGGCAGACTTCTTTGAGAATGATGCCATTAAGGAGTTGATGACGGAGGGGGAGCACATCGCCACAGAGATCGCTGCCAAGTTCACGGCGCTCTACTCGCTGTCACAGTATCACCGCCAGACAGAGGTGTTTACACCCTTTTTCAATGAAGTGCTGGAGAAAAAGCCCAACATTGAGAGTTCCTTCCTGTTTGACAGCTCATCACGGGAGTGCACCACTGGCGCCAGTGAAGACGTCTTCCCCACCTCGCCCCATAGCCATTCCCCGGCCTACAACACCTATTACCCAGAATCTGATGATGATAACGAGGCTCCCCCACCTTACAGTCCGATAGGTGATGACGTTCAGCTTCTCCCCACACCCAGCGAGCGGGCCAAGTACCGCATTGACCTAGAAGGCAACGAGTACCCAGTCCATAGCACGCCTGTTGGAGACCACGAACGCAACCACAAAGTGCCTCCACCTGTCCGGCCCAAACCAGTGCTCCCCAAACCTAATGTGAAAAAGCTGGACCCCAATCTGCTCAAAACCATTGAGGCTGGCATGCGAAGCAACCGTCGGATGCCACGTGGCCCAATGACGCACAGCGAGGACGTGGAGGCGTCAGACAACTATGCAGACCCTGTGGACACCTTGCTAAGGTCCAGGGGCTTCCCCAACGACGACATATACGCTGTGCCCGATGACACACACAGCCGTCTGGTCAAAATAAGAAACTCCTTTGGTGGCTTGCATGGCCTCCATGGAGGAGGAGAGGAAGAGAATGGGTTTGACAGGAAGTGTCAGGCTGGACGGCGGCCATCAAAATACAAACATCGTTCTAAAATCCTGTTCAGCAAGACAAAGGCCTACCAAAGACGATTCCACTCTGACAGTGATGGGGAGGAGTCGGGCCCCGCCACGCAGAAAAAGAAAAAGGGAAGAGCCCACCGGGGCAGCGAGGAGGACCCGCTGCTCTCCCCCGCAGACCCCTGGAAGGGTGGGATAGATAACCCTGCCATCACCTCGGACCCTGAGCAGGAGGACAAGAAGATGAAGAAGAAGAAGACGCCCAAGACGCCAAAGGAACCGAAGAAGGTGAGTCATGAATCTGACTTTCAGGCTGAATTTCAGGCCCTATCTACACATATACAGATAACTTTTAAAAAGGATATTTCCCCAGACATGTTTCAAAAAGAAAAATCTGTCCACTCAACCTTTGCTTTACAAAATATGTCAGTCTATACTTGAATGCAAAAATGACTCCCAATGCTTGCTGTAATATTTACGTGAGATCACAAGTTCCCTTGGCTTCATTACACTCGGTTAGGTGGCAGTTATTGTTGGTGGGGGGCTGGGAGTCCTGACATCACTCTGCTGTCATCAGCTGTCTCGTTACATACAGAAATGAAGAAAGGGAGGCCATTCAGACCTTCTGAGTGCTCCAAACCGTGCCTTCAATCATCTAAAAGTACGTTCAGTCACCATTCGGCCTCGACATGTATAAAGCCAGTAGTCCGCCATGTTTGTTATTGTTTCTGGCACATGCTCATTACACAAAGCAGCAATGAGTATGAAATGGGGAGAGGACGCCATTGTACAAAGTATTGTCGAGTTTTTAAAAATATGCACATTAGAAGTTTTTTCAGAAATATCCAACTCTGCTTGCAAGTAGCTAAAATGTAGAGGAAAATATCAGTATTTAAAAATACCTGTATACTTGTAGACAGGGCCTTAATGCTGGGTCAATTTTATCAACTGCTTTTTATCAACAGGGTAATTTAAAAGTAACAAAAGACAGCAAAGATATTATAGCCTCCAAGAGCCAAAGCTTTCTGGTGTCTTTTTGAGAGTGACTGAAAGAGAGCTTCAATGCATTGAATGTGAGAGAGAGAATGAAAGAGAGTGTGTGTGCATGAGAGCAGAAGATATTGTGTGTGAGCTAAAGTGTGTGGGTGTGAGATATGAGCAAGTTTCTGTTTTTAATAGGCCTGGGACTCATGGTTAGAATAAACTAATTTGATAATTGATTGATCTGACCCTCTGCTGAAATGGTTTATGAGCCTCCCCACTTTACAGGCCCCCAGACAACCAATGATAAAGCTTGATAAAAGACACACTGTTGAAGACAGTAGGACTCTGTCTGTATAATCTCAGAGCAGAGGCTGCATCTGTGATAAGATGCCTGCTTATCCTTAACAACAGCTCTCTGAAGGCCTGTCGGAGACGGCTGAGCAGGCACACAAAAGCAGAAGTGTTTAATATAGCCTCTATCCTCTAAGATAAATGCTGTACGCATGGGGCGAAAACACATAGAAATGAAGATAATGTTCATCAAACAGCTGTTTAACATGCAGTTAAAAGCACAGATTATATTTGTATGTGCACCCACACATCAGGGATGGGGAGAAAATTGATTCACCTATGATTTGCGATTTTGAAATTGACTTTTTAATGCCAGAACTGAAAGGTTTGCTTCATTTAAGTTTACACGGAGGTAGAAGGAAGTTATGGCTTTAATTATTGTCCGAGTAATGTTGCGTCATATCTGTTTCAAAAGCTGAAACAACGGCGCAGTAAGCCGAAACCATGGATGTATTATTAGAACGAGAAAATGGAAAATCAGCGTTGATCTGACCTCCAGCCTCCCATGTTAAATCCAGCCTGGTAAACACTACACATCCGTACGTCATCGTACGGCGGTAACGTGCGGTCCGGCCGGCCGTCGCTCTCGTCTCCGTGGTCCAACGGGCCGATGCTACGACTGTAGTCCCACAGTGGAGAAATTCACATATTACAGCAGCAAAGTGGATAGTGCAATAAACAAGAAGCATAGATTTAAAACAGTATTAATACAAATAAAATAAAATAGTATATACATAATAGAAAAATAAAGCTAAAAATATGCCAGCATAGTAGAAAAGTAAAGCTAAAAATATGCCAGCATAATAGAAAAGTAAAGCTAAAAATATGCCAGCATAGTAGAAAAGTAAAGCCAAAAATATGCCAGCATAATAGAAAAGTAAAGCTAAAAATATGCCAGCATAATAGAAAAGTAAAGCTAAAAATATGCCAGCATAATAGAAAAGTAAAGCTAAAAATATGCCAGCATAGTAGAAAAGTAAAGCAAAAATATGCAGCATAATAGAAAAGTAAAGCTAAAAATATGCCAGCATAATAGAAAAGTAAAGCTAAAAATATGCCAGCATAATAGAAAAGTAAAGCTAAAAATATGCCAGCATAATAGAAAAGTAAAGCTAAAAATATGCCAGCATATTAGCATACATAGACTGTAGAGCGCCATATACTGACATTTATGTTAAATGCATTGAAATGGCCCCGATGGAGCTGAACATGGATGGATAAAGAGAACGGAGCTGACGGAGAGCTAGAGACCACCTTGGAGGAGTTAGAGGAAGTAGACACCTGGGACTATGTCTGCTTTTCAAAATAAGGTGTTATATACATAAAATACATCGATGAAAATCAGATTGATTGGATTATATTCAGCAGAAGTATAAAACATTACATGTCCCTTAAGAAAATACCACTAATTTGATTTCATTTCTGCACACGCTGAAAATCAAACTTTTCACACTGTATTAATTTAGAGATTGTCCAATTAAGTCCATCCATCCAAATCATATCAAATCAGTAGCCAAGTATCGCGATAGCATTTAATCAGTAGATAGGTGAGTCATCCCAGCCCTAATAATCAGTATTTTCTGCCTAAATTTTACCCTCACCAGCCTTTTTTAACTGTATTCATTTAGATATTTTCTGAGGTAAAAGTGTATGATTCAACCTTTACCTGTGGTCTAGTGTTAAAAAGTTGACAAAAATCGCAGTACTTTGAGATAGGTGCATCATCCCAGCCCTGCCACACACCAGTATACTAAAATAGATCCTCAACATTTATCCCTCTATATACCTTAAACTGAGCCTGTCAAAACAAACTTGCATGATTTCAAATACTGCAGATCTTAAGCAGCAACATCTGATTTTGATTATTCTTGTTTGCAGCCACTTGACAAATATAATACACAACAAATCTGGCTTTTGGCAATACTGCTGTTTAGCAATTGCAGTGTGAAGCAAAACAATCACAGCATGCACGGTTTGTCAGTTTCTCCGTCGCCCAACACACAATCGGAGTTCACACACATGCATGCGAGCGAGCGCGCTGGCACGAATCAGATAATAGTGTGCAAATCAGTATAGAAACAGCTGCCGGCGCTACATGGGCGTCATGAATGCAGGGCATTGTTGGAACAGTCAAACTGTCTTTGATAATCAGACGGGAGAGCGAAAGGAGAACCACAAGGTACAAAGTAGAAGGTGTTTAGTCGCCGTCCCAGCCAATTAGAGTTGAGGCCGAACCGCTGTAGGCATGACAACACTTTGAAGAGCAGAGGAGTGTGGGAAATCAAAGCCACCTCGGCACCTCGTTACTCGTCCCAGCTTCGGTCTTGAATAACGGTTTTGTCTGTTTGTTGTCTCTTTTTTTCTTCTCGTCTTCCTCCACATGAACCTCCCTCTGCTGTCTCCCTCTCTCCCCCTCTCTCCCTTCATCCCACTAACTTTCTGTCTGATCTATTCCCCCATCACCCTCCTCCTCTTCCTCCTCCTCTTCTACCTCTTTGTCTCTATCTTCTGCCTCCTCATCACCCTCTTTTCATTTCTGCTCTCCCCCGTGGCTTTTTCCTCAATTCCCTTCTTTCTGTCTCTTTATGCTCTTCCTTTTCTTTCTTTAAAATGTATTTTTCCTTGACTTCCCCATCTCTCTTTTTCTTTCCCTTCATCCCTTATTATCATTCTTACCCACGATTGTCTCTCCTCCATCACCCTGTTTGGTTTCTTTCCTTCTTTCCTCTCTCTTCTGTTTTCCCAATTTCCTCAATTTTCCCTCCCTACTTCTCTTCTCTTCCTTACTCCGTGCCATCCCCTTTTCTCTTCTTGTCCTCCTTGCTTTGTCATCTTCTTGTCTCTTCTTTTCTTGCCTCCCTACTCCCTTTATGGCTTCTTTTACCAATCATCATATCCCCTCCATCCTTCCTGCTCTTTCCCATCATCCCTTGCAATCACCTCCACCTACTCCTCTCTTTTTTAAACTTGTCAATTTAATTTTACTTCCTTTATTACTCCATCCTTCCTGCTCTTTCACTCCCCACTGCCTTGGTTCTCATCTCATTTTTTATTCTCTCATCCCCCCTTTTATAGCCGAAATCTTCCAAGCCCCCCAAGCCTCTGTACCCCCCCACCCGGAGAACCTGGGAGAGCAACTATTTTGGCGTCCCCCTTCAGAACCTGGTGACACCGGACCGGCCCATCCCGCTCTTCATCGACAAATGCGTCGACTACATTGAGCGCACAGGTGAGTCATGCATTTCCCTCTGTTTTCCTGTCTTAAATCCCACTTTTTCTTCTTCTTCTTCTTCTTCTTCTTCTTCTTCTTCTTCTTCTTCTTCTTCTTCTTCCCTGCTGTTGTTTTTGTTCCTTTTATCTTCCTCTCTCTGCACTCAGGTGCAGCCAAGCTCTCTCTGGTATTTTGTAACTCTTGCGAGTTACAGCTGGTTTGTTCTTACATGCAAAAGCTTTGTGGTTATTTGCTGTGAAAATGCCTCTCATGTCTTTCCAAATGAGTAGCTGAGCGAGAGAAGGAGGGACGGAGGGATAGGGGGGAGAAGGAGGATTTAAGGTGGGAGTGGGGAGCACATGAATCTAAATTGTAAGAAGATTTGCTTCTCGGCTCTGATATCATCCAGCAAACATGTTTTGTCTGGTCTGTCAACCAGCCTGCCAGGCTGCCAGTCAATACAAGTCAATTTCAATTCAATGCGCTGTATTGGCACGGCATTTGATGCGTTGCCAAAGCACTGCTGGAAAGATTACAAAATAAGATGGTAAAAGATTACCGTGATCAGAAAACTGATTAAGGAATGCAGTGGAGAGATTTACACAAGTACGTGCCATCCATTAATCAGCACAAGCAGGGAGAAAATGAGAAGACGTAAGAAGAAAATTCAGATGGGAAAAAGTTTAGAAGTGTCTGCTGAAGTGTATTTGTTGTGGCTCAAAGTACAGCTGAAACAGTTATGCCAAAAATGTCTTATAACAACAAAAATGCCAGCTATTTGCTGGTTCCAGCCTCTTAAAGGATGTGAGGATTTGCAGCTTTTTTTGTTTTATATCTTTGTAAATCGAATATTTTAGGGTTTTGGACTATTAATTGGACAAACAAGCGATGTGAATGTGTCACTGTGGGCTCTGGGAAATTGAGATTTATATTTAGCAGATTCATCAGTAATGAAAACAATCATTTGGTGCAACTATAGCTAACATATAACTATAACATATAACTATAGCTAACAGTGTGACCTGTCAGTAATGTTGTTATGTTGTGTTCACACCAAGAGCAAAGCAAAGTTTAACCTCACTTTAACTTGCAAGTGAGACTGCTGGTTTCATCTGTGTTCATTCATGCTAGACGCACTGAGGAGGAGGAGGAGGAGGAGGAGAGGGAGGAGGGGGAGGAGCTTGGCTCCATAGATACCCACAACTTTTCTTTTCTCCATTTCCTCCTTCAATCATGAAATAAATAACCACTGTAGCTGCTTTGTACATGTTGGTGAAGTCCAGATATGTCAGAAAACCAAACAGCATCATGTCTGGGTTCATAACATCACCGTGCGGTGATTGACATCCAGTACCATCACACTGACTGGATCTAGCAGACACATGTCTCTACTGAGGTACGCACCCAAAATACACAGACTGTGCTGTGATTTAATATCAATAAACAGATCAAAATGATGCTGAAATAACTACATAATGATGCAGATTAGTAAAAAAGTCTGAACTGATGCTTTGTCAGGTCTATCTGCAAGACGACAAGCACACAACTTTTAAAATGCTTGTTTTCTGAAAGGAGTCTGGATGGATCAGCGCCAGGTCATGCAGCTGCTCCATCAACACTCAACATAAAGTCACTGAGGCATAAATAAGGCAGCGATGGTTTTGAATTTCATGTGTTCTTGTTGCGCCATTTGTGCTTCATGGAAAGTTTGCTTTGCTCTTGGTGTCAATGCACCATTACTCTCTTCTAAAGGTTGCAGGTTCAAACCTCCAGTTTAAGAGTTGTGAAAGACTCAACAAAACTTTTAAAACTGATTGTTCAATGTCTGTCATTACTGTCATAGAGGAGGAAAGAAACCAGAAAATATTCACATTTACGAAGCTGCAGTCATTTTTTTTCTTTACTTAAGCCGGTCATTTATTAAAATAATTGGCAGTTAATTTAACATTTGACAACGAATCGATTAATTGTGTTGTTAAAAGTGAGTTGGAAATTAATGGTTGTATCAGAAGAGCAGACTTACTCTGGATGAATAAAGCTTTAAAATAAGACATGCGGCCTGTTTGGACATGTGTGGCTCCAACTGACGATGCAATGCAAGCTGGGTAATGTATTGGCTTCCCGCCCAGCTGTTGTAAAGAAGGTTTCCCCCAAAGTCTGAGAGATAAATGCAGCATAGATCCTCCCCTTGGCCTATTAAAGACCCAAACTGCTACTTTTTCCCTCCGACCATGGAAATGAATATTTTAAACATATTTAATCTTGCATGAGTTTGTTGCATAATGTAGTTACACACAGTCCAGTACTCTTTCTCCATGTTTAGTGCCTCCCAGAGACCTCCCAGTAATAGGTTCTCTAAAATACGATGACGTGACGCTTCCTGTCGAGTTTTTGCTGCTGTGTGTTCAGGGACGTAGTGTTGGCTCGGTTTTTAATAAGTTTTTGTTATTGTGAGCTAAATTCAGGATCTGTTCTGGTATTTGTTAAAGTTACAGATTGGCTCTTTGAAGGTATTTAGATGTTTTGTGGCTGAATGAAAGAAAAAAAGAAAGAAAGATATTCCTTTATTAGTCCCACAGTGGGGAAATTCAGTTTTACACTCTGTGTTCACACAGTACATATACATGTCAATGGAGAGATGTCAGAGTGAGGGGGCTGCTCCTGACAAGCGCCCAGAGCAGTTGGGGGTTTGGTGCCTTGCTCGGGGGCACCTCGGCAGTGCCCAAGAGGTAAACTGGCACCTCTCCAGCAACCAGTTGGTCTTGGTCCATGGGGGACTTGAACCGGTGACCTCCGCGTCCCAACCCAAGACTGAGCTACTGCCGCCCCCTAAATGAATGTTGGTGATGTAAAAATCTCAACACAAGACTGGAAACACTTATCACCTTACTCCTTCGTCCTCCATATGTGCAGCAAAGGCAGAGGTATGTACATTAAAGGAGGTATTTCCGGTGGTCCTACCAGTGTTTTGCTTCTGTTTTTGAAGGTAGAGTTTGTGTCTGAGCTCTCTTCGTTCTGGGGCTGTTAATTCCTGTCCTGAAAATCCCCCCCGAATATGTTTTGATATTCAGCTGGATCTACATGAGCCCGTCGGTGGCTGCCAACCAAATTTAGTATTAATCCCAGCGCGTGTGTGTGTGTGTGTGTGTGTGTGTGTGTGTGTGTGTGTGTGTGTGTGTGTGTGTGTGTGTGTGTGTGTGTGTGTGTGTGTGTGTGTGTGTGTGTGTGTGTGTGTGCCTGCCAGCTGACGGTAGTGTATTGGAGATTTCATGGCCAGTGCCGTGAAACCCTCTAAGTCCAGACGGTCTGCTGGGTGGATTTAACAGCTTCTCCCCTCCCCTTCTTTCTCTAGAATATCATTTCTCACCAGACGCTGTGAGAACATCTTTTCTTTTAGATAAAGCCTGCTGTTGTATAAGGTGCTCCATATCCAGACAATTTAAGAGCTTTTAGACCACAGCTGTCAAACAAGGTGTAATTATATTTGGCCCGTGAGATGATATCAGATGTCTATTAGAGCTGGCCCGCCGGTATATAGCCCATGACCCACTAATACTACAAATCCCAGAATGCTCTGCTAGTGCGTTGGCGTGTCAGTGAAGGTGGACAAGCGTCCCCTCCCACATCTGTTGACATTGATTAGCAACCTCATATTACCGTCACCGCAAGACCACTGAAGCCACCTCTCCCCAAAAATGGTCAAACGAAAGATGGACAACAGGAAGTTTAGAGACGGTGGGAGGAAGAAGATTAGTTCACCATGTAAAGGACAGAGCTGTAAATTAATTTATTAAGACCTGGAAATGAACCTGAAAGGTTACAGATAGAGAGAGGCGAGAACTCTATTATTTTATTCACTTAAAAACAAATAAAATAAAAACAAGAAACAAATGCCAGTGATGGATCTTTTATTTGAAACCTAATTTCTCTTGTTCATAATATGAATCTTTGCTAAAGTTATAAATATCGAGTCTGGCCTGCGACTTAGTCCCAGTTTTTTTTCCGGCCCACTGTATTTGAGTTTGACAGCCCTGATCTAGAGTCTGTATGAGACCTTTCAGGTTGTTCCTCCTGCGGTGGTTTAGCTAGCCGTCATGGAGGCCTGGCTGCCTGTATAACATATTTGAGTTTATAGCTCAGAGGGTTGGGTCGTCCTGTGAATGTAGAGAGTTGTAAGTGCTGTCGGTGTGACAGCTCAGTGGTTGGAAAGATCCCCCTTCAATGGTAAAACTGGGTTCAAACCCACCTGACTACTACGGCGGCAGGCCTACAATTTAGGCTCTTGGGGTTTGTGATGGTCATTTTTTTCAGTTCCGGATCAGTTTTTATTAATGAATATGCTGATTATTTCTTGATTAATTGTTTGGTCTATAGTATATGAGAAAATAGTGACCTCATTGTTTTCCAGAGCCAAAGGTGACGTAATGAAATGACTTGTTTTGACTGAAAATGTTCACATTTGAGAATTTTAGACTGCTGACTAATCTTTTGTCGATAGACTTACGGATGAGTCAGCTAATTGTTTCACCTCTACTGAAAACTGATGAATCCACAAGCTCAGCGTGGTCACTGGTTTTATTTTTCTGGTTGCAGCGAGGGGCAGTAATCTCCGGGAGGCCAGATTGCTGGTTGGTTTGGTTTCACCACATGTAATAAGCTGCCAGCCGAGAGGCACAGAGGCAGAGAGGTGATGATAGCTATTTGTGGTGTCTGTGGTTTCAGACCAGAAAGTGTGAGAGGTAAAACTGTGACTTTAATGTGTGTGAGGCCGAGCGTGGCTGTAAATGTGACTGAAAGTGTGGTGTGTGTGTGTGTGTGTGTGTGTGTGTGTGTGTGTGACCTTTATTTGCAGGGCTTTGTGTAAATGATAAGACTGTGTGAGCTATGTAGTTTGTACGTCAGCTCCGCTCTATCTACTGCACAGCTCATATTTTTCTAAGGTTTTATGGTGAAAACTCAACATGACATTCGCCAGGAACGGGCTAATTAAGTGTGTGTCTGTGTCAAGAGTTTTTGTTTTAAGTGTGCAGCGTCAAAGACGCACTGAAGAAACTCTGAGATAAAATGCCGCCATTAAATAAGGATGATGTTTGTTCTGCACTCGCTGCCTCTCTGCTTCCTGTTAGGAGAGACCTGCTTGTTATCATTTTTAGTGCGTTCCAGTCACCACGTTCTAATTATAATACAACTAAATGGCTTCCCGAGGGCCTTCAAACCCTTTTGTGGATTTTTAGAAAAAATAACCAAAGCCTTCAAGGTTTGTGAGAAAGAATAGGTGGCCTTGAATACACTGTTTTAAATTAAAACTGAGATTTGTCAACATGCCTCGGCTGCGTGTCTGAGCGAGATGGGGATGTATTAACAGGTATAGATGTCTATAATTAGTTATTGTCTTACCTCAGGAAAAGACAAATGTAAATCTACTCTCTTATTAAAAAAAAAAACAGTGTCCTCTCCATTACACCTGCTGTCACTGTCATTTGCACCAGAACAGCTGAAAGTGATTGACAATCACTTGTTCTTCCTGAATAGACAGATTGATATCCTGAAGTTATACTTGGATCATGAAGTGTTCCCTTAATATTTCTGAGCAGTGTAATTTCTTGCATTTTCTTAGGGAGACGTGAATGTGTGTCAGCACAGATGAGGTTTTATGTATGAGAGTCAAAATGATTGTATCTGAAGGAGAGTTTGTTGGTCGTTCTCTAAAGGACTAAGCTGCCTTGCATATCTCTTGTTGTGTGTGTGGCCTTTGCAGCGCAGCGATAGGTCCTGACCTTACATTTTTGCAAAATGCAGCAGTCAGGGGATCAGGCTTTTAGACGGCCACGGTTTTACCCAACTGTACAAGGTCAGGAGCACAAATCTCTACTCTGTATTTTCAGCAATAAGCTCTCGCTGTTATCCGGAGCGACGTACAGAGGAAAAAACTCCAGTTTCTACTAGCATCCAATATGAAGGAGGCGAAGGGTTCAGAGCCGCAGAGACCTGATAATACTCCTGAGAGAGGAGTGCTGTGGAAAAGAAATGAAAGCTGAAGTTAAGGAGAGATGAGAATGAATAGTACGTGTAGAGAAGGTGACACAAGGTACTTCTCAAAAGTTTCTTGCCCATGCACTCAGTAACCTTTCTCTGTATGTAAGAGCCAACTCTTACAGCAGTTGTAGCTTTTGAAATCATGACTGCTTTAGCGAGGGGAGCGTGTTAGACGTCCTCCGTTAGCGTCTCAGGTGACGGAGCGGCTCAGTGGTTACAGCAGACGTCCCTGTTGTTAACAAAAAGTCACACCGTCTGAGAGGGAGACACCGAGACGTCCTCCGTCGCCAGGGGTTTGTTGAACGGCTGTCTTCAAGGGCTGTTAACCGTGGCTCAATTCCAGGAGTCGGGTTTTAAAGGAGAGTTTTAGTGTCTCCTGTTATTTCAGAGGCTGGCGAAGGTAAAACTCAGGCAGAAAAGACTGATTATGAGGGCTGGGATTACTCACCTATCAACTAATTTGATTGATTTGATGTGTATTATGATTTTTAAGGATTGCGATTTGATAATACGATTAATTGCAAATGTTGTTTTTTAGCACTAGACCTCAGGAAAAAGTTAACTTATACACTTCTAAGGAGTTTTACTTTGAAAATCTCTTAATAATACTGTAAAATGTTTCATTTTCAGCATGTATGTAGTCAGAGATGTCCTGAAGTCAAATATATCAGGATCATTGTCAGGAATTATCAATTAAAAAGACATTTCTCTCACAAATTAGTGGTATTTTTAAATTTATAAGGGACATGTAATGATGCTAATAATAATCAATCTGATTTCCATAGATGGATTTTGTATATCAGTTCCCTTTGTTAACACCTTATTTTGAAAAGCGGCCATAGTCCCAGGTGTCTACTTCCTCTAACTTCTCCAGGTTGGTCCCTAGCTCTCCGTCATCCATGGTCAGCTCCATCAGGGCCGTTTGAATGCATTCAGCATAAATGTCAGTATATGGGTGAGAAGCGGTGCTGTCCTTCTACCTCCACATAGACTCAGATGAAACAGATATATTGACTCTGACATTAAAAAATCAAAATCATAAAAAAAGAAAATCATGATACATAGGCGAATTGATTTTTTTTCTCACCCCCGCTGATGAACTTTCTGGCATTAAATTGATGAAAAACAGCTCCACCATTTATTTGATTTGATTTGAATATCATCCTAAAAGCAGTTAATTAATAACAGCACAGGAGTGAATAATTAGCTGAGTGCTCACTGATGCTGGGTGTTGATGCAAATTCCTCACATTTTATAAGCCACCCGTGTTGCTTTTTTAGCAGCGCAGCAGTAGTGTTAAGTAACCACATCACAGCACAAGCCAGCTTTTTAAATAACGTACTTTCTTTTTTATACACCAAATAAAACGACGTCTGTGCATCTCATCAGATGGAAACCAGTTATTCTCTTGCTCCATTTGTCTTGATGGTAAAATGCTTCATAAAATAGGTGAAAGCAGGAATGCAAAGCAGTGTAAGTGAGGCTCACTTGTTTTCTTCCAAAATGCTCTTTGTTCCCCCAAAACTGCTGACATCTTGTGTTTTAAAATGGCTAAAGCACACACTCCCCAGGCTCCAGTCTGCACCAGTTCAGGCTGCATATATTTTAATCTGGTATCAGTGATCCCCTGCTGACACTCCACATTCGTTGTAAGTCCCAGTGAATAAAATATCAGCAAAATTGAACTACGTGGAACCCCCGGCAGTGTCTGAAACTTCATTTTTGGCTGCCTCTGGGCCCGAAGCCATAAGGTAAACGGCACAGTCGGGTCGATTTTAGTCAGGTCCGGTTGCATAAAAGCTCTCCGAAACATCAGTCTGGCATCAGAGAATAAAACCGTGAGACGAAGTGGGAGAGGAAGCGCAGTCTTTGAGATGGCGAGCAGGCGGCCGCGACTGCACGAGCTCCCCGCCGCCGAACTCGATTAGAGGAGTTTTATTAAATGTTTCCTCCTCCCCAGAGACATGAAATGGTATTTGGCACAAAGACTGGAGAAAGGAGAGAGCGAGAGAGGAGAGAGCGAGAGAGTGAGAGAGAGAGAGAGAGAGAGAGAGAGAGAGAGAGAGAGAGAGAGAGAGAGAGAGAGAGAGAGAGAGAGAGAGAGAGAGAGAGAGAGAGAGAGAGAGAGAGAGAGAGAGAGAGAGAACAGTGATTAAATGGCTTTTTGATGTTGATGCATTTGGAAGTCCCATTGGTTGTTATCTTCTCCAGCACTTAGTATAATGTGAGGAGGGATGGATGGAGGGAGGAGAGGAGCTTTTCAAAAGAACTTCCATCGGCTGTTTGAATGAATGAAACAAGTCTTAAAGTTTCC
Organism: Pterois miles; assembly: GCA_947000775.1. NCBI lineage: Eukaryota > Metazoa > Chordata > Actinopteri > Perciformes > Scorpaenidae > Pterois > Pterois miles. Next base: position 7,580,260 of record CAMQGK010000001.1, read on the forward strand.
TTCTGGAAGATTATTTTTATCATTTTTAATGCACGTTTATAATTGTAGTTTTTAATTTCCCTGCTTTTCTGGCTGTGTAATCATTTCTTAATCAAAACCCCTGATAACAAAATTAAACACATGGTAGTCATAACTGAACAGAGCAAGTTTGACTTTAGAGAAGCTTAACGGGCATTAAATAATTAAGACTGAGGTGGAATTAAAAGAAATAGTCCTGTTAGGTTCACATCTGTTAATCAGTGCAGCGATTTAACATTTTTGTCTCTTTAGTAAACACGGCATTAAATATCAAAGAACATATTGCTGAAACAAAGCAGCAGCAGATTGAGGCACATTTAGTAAAATGGTACAACACATTTCGCATTTGTTAATCAACATATGACACAATTTGCATTCAATCATATTTCTTTTTTAATGTGAAGAAAATGTTTGTTCTCTTGTTAATTATGCCGACCTCACACCAAATGGCTTTTCAAGCAATTTCAGTGTCGCAGATGGGACGTGACGGCTCTAGTTGTAATTTTTTAATTCAGCCACGTTTGTTGTAAATTAAGCTCACAGCTTTACCACCAACCTCCATGAAAAACTACTTATCGGTCCATGACTTGTTATAGACGTGAAGCCTCAGCAGGTGACGCTGCTTCAAACATCACTCACGTCAATTTACATCAATGTCAAGTGTGACAGGAAGAAGCACGCTAACAATACACCAGCATTTCAAAACAAAAGCTGCTTTGTATATGTTTTGTTTTTAGCTTCATAATGAAAGTTGTGTGGTTTTTCAGAGATCTCCCGGGCCAGGCAGAACCATCATGAGGGCTGTATAATGTCCAGGTCTGAGTTAGTTGGTACTAATATTTAATTTAAGGAATATGCTGTAAAGAAATGACTTTTTTTTAAGTTTTAATTGTCAGTACTCATAATACACATTACTATCAGCCTGAATATCAAATTTCTTGTGCATCATTGTATTGCTCTGTCTGTTGGAACGGTGCCGGTTCGTGCCGATGCCCTGCTGTTGTGGCTCTGGAAAAAAGGCCGGGAAACCCCAACGGACTGGTTTTTAACTTTCACTCTGAGCCCTGCTGGGGAATTATTCAGCAGCCATGTCAACCAGGCTTCATACAAAGCTGATTATTGGCTATTTTCAGCCTGCTTTGAAGTCAGATCACCACTCTCGACTTTGCAGCAGCATAGAGGGATTTCAGTGGAAATAGGTTTTATAAAAATAATTCATAGGTTTTTGAGTATGTACTTGAAGGATGTAGTCATTCAGAGGACCTGGAGGTCGGACAGAGAGCGTTCAGAATGATATAAGGGGTATAAAAACACAACTGACGGGAGATAAGAAGTAATCTTAATATACTCTGTTCTTCTGCCCTCCCTGTCAATCATTCTCACCACTTCTCTCTATTATATCTCTGCCTTCAGCTCTGTGAGCTCCAGCAAGAGAGCAGAAATCAGCCAAAGTGAGAGTTCAAGTTGAAAATTGATTGGCTGCTGGCTCGCTTCCAGCTCTCCCTACGCTCCCATCTCTTTGAATGTGTGTGTTGTGATGTGATTGTGTGTGTGTGTGTGTGTTGTTTTCCTGCTGGCAGCTGCACTGACGTCATGTCCAATGGAAACTTCCTGTTCAGTGGTCAGAGTGGCCAGTGCTCCCAGCAGCCTGATGGGACTGGTCTGACCGTCTGACCTGTGGCCGTCTGGTCTTACTGTCTGTCTGGGAAACAAAACAGCTCACAGCCTCATTCACTAATAGGTGCATAGAAATGTTCTTTGTGCAGAAAATAAGGGTGCTCGCAAAATTACCGCTGCATTAATGACTTGCACGGCGGACAATTTATTTTTTACCGCCGCGTGTATGTTAGTGAATCAGAATCATTCTGCATTTACAGGCACGTTCCTATTTGCAATCAGCAAACTGCTACGCCCCCATTCTCTGTATAAGGCAATACGTTTGCTCCAATCGTGGTGAAAGCTGTGAAGCATGGCCCCTAAATAGAGATCCACCCATACTGACTCAAATATTGATCGGGTACTGGTGAGAAATGCAGCTGGTCTATTCAATAAAACATGTTTATTTACTATTTACATTATTCACTGGATTCTCATTTCCTGTTTCAGTTTTGACCAATGTGTTGCTGCTAAGGCTGTCAGCCAATTAAAATATTTAATAGCAATTAATCACAAGATTGTTCATAATTAACTGCAAATTAATCACATTTTTTATTTGTTTTAAAACACATTTAAATGCTTTCAGCAAATGATTTAATGTTTAATGTGTTAAATGTCCTCACATTGTGAATTTCTCCATTGTGAGACTAATAAAGGAATATCTTATCTTATCTTAGATTTCTTCTCTGTTCAGTTTGGAGACATTCTGATAACATTTCTTCCTTCCTGATTCCTGATCTTCAGGTTTCAGCTGATACAGATAATCACGTGTTAAAGCAAACTCGTTTTAACGCCACTAACTTCATAAACATGATAACACAACTTGTGATTTTTAGGTTGCAGCAGCTCAGATGTAAAGCCAGAGTGAAGATAGTGGTATCATATGAAACTAGAAATAGAAATCATATCACATCCATACATGGTCAGTAGTTAAAAGCTGTTAAATTATAATAAGTAGGGATGTCAGTTGGTTAAAATATTAATTGCAATTAATTGCATGAATGTTCATAGTTAATTGTGATTAATCACAAATTTAATCCTCTTATCAATGTGGGAGTGGACAAATATGCTGCTTTATGCAAATGTATGTTTATATTTATTATTGGAAATCAATTAACAACACTAATCAATAACAGATATTGTCCAGAAACCCTCCCAGGTTCTGACTTTAGCATCAACAATCTGCTCCAATCAGAACATGGCAAACTGCAGCCCAACAGGCAACAACAGCTGTCAGTGTGTCAGAGTGCTGACTTGATTATGACTAGATCCAGACTGACTGGGACTATCATAAAGTGGGCATGTCTGTAAAGGGGAGACTGGTGGGGACCCAGAGAACCCATTTACATCCACACATCTGGAGGTCAGAGGTCAACGGACCCCTTTGAAAATGGACATGACAGTTTTTGGAGCATTAATTAAACTCCTTCACTACCAGCTAGTCTGACCTGGTTGGTGCTGATGGATCCATCAGGTTCTCTAGTTTCAGATGAGACCAGTATCTTCATTAAAACTTAGCCGTTTACAGCCTAAAAATTACAAGTTGTGTTAAAGTATTAAAGAAATTAGAGGCGTTAAAACAAACTTGCAATAAGGCGTTGTTATCACATTAACTCTGACAGCCCTAATCTTCTACCTCTGGTATTTTGGTGCTAATTATAGAGAAAGTAGAGAGTGGCCCATTTAGCACACTTCTAATCAGTTAATATCAGTTAATTGCTGGCGTCACCCAGAGAGACTGGTGGTACCCATAGAACCCATTTTCATTCAAATATCTGGAGGTCAGAGGTCAAGGTACCGCTTTGAAGATGGACATGACAATTTGTCCTTGCCAAAATTTAGCATAGGTTTGGACTGTTATTTTTTATCTTATTATGTTAATGTTAGGTCTTCTCATTTCATATGATACCACTATCTTCACTTTAGCTTTAAAACTGAGCTACCATGACCTAAAATCGCAAGTTGTGTTCAGGTGTTAAAGAAATTAGTGGCGTTAAAAAAATTTTGTGTTAATACGTTATGAAGTTGACAGGAAAAAGGTTTAATAATAAATAACAATCCAGTAAATTTCTATCTCCGCACGGTATTTATTTCTCACATTTTCTTTTACAAAGGAAGTAAAGTAATATTTAAGTCCAGCCTGATGTTGCCTTACACATAACAGAATGATCCCAGTCTCTTCCACACAGTGAGGCATACAGGTGATTAATGAAAGACTGGTATCGGATCAGTACTCTGTATCAGCCGATACCCAAAGCCCAGGTATTCGTATTGGGACTGAAGAAGTGGGATTGATGCACCCTTGCCCCTTAAAGCAAAAAAAGCAAAATAACTTCACAACTGAACATTCAATCAATCACTCGGTGAAGTGTGATTTTAGTATGTGATGCATTTAGGTAAAATATTTGTGTTCACAGTCTGCAGCATGTTAGCTAACTCATTGTTTGTTAAAGGCAGGTGTGTCAGCAGATCAGTTTTAAATATTTAAGTAAAGAATGATCAAATATCCTGCAGCCATGCTGAACCAGGACAACAGGCACCTCTGGATTTCCAGCATATCAACAGAAACCATACAGCTGCACCATATACATACATATGTACTCTAATTGCAGTATTTTCACTTCACTGCACTTTATAAACCGATATAATTAGTCAAAGCCCCCTGCCTCATTTAGATACTGTAATTCAGGGAGGTTTTCCTTCGTTTATCTGCAAACTACATATTTACACACAAGTCACATATGTAGTGATTTGGTTTTTTGTCAACTTGACAGTGATAGTTATGCTGTGCGAATCAGTTGTGTGTGTGACTTGTTTAGTCACATTTCCAGCTTTATTTGCATGTTTTGATCTGGGGCAAGGCAAACACTTTATTTCAGCTGCAAATTGTTGTTTCTCCACTGAACCAGGAAGTCATCGAGTACAACGTCTTGACCTTTTACGATTACATCCGGGTCATCGGTGAATCTCATTGTCTCACATGACTGCGTTGAGTGAATCTCTGGGGGTTTACTGTGATGTTGCAGCCCCAGCAGGTGTTTTTATACAGTACTTTTTATATGACAGCAGCCTGCGGTGATTAGCTGATTAACTTCCTGCTGCTCTGCGGTGAAATAAAGTCTTCTGATGAACCAGCTTCTGTAACCTTTGACCTATTTCACAGTAATGATCAAGTAGCTGGAGCTTAGTCACAGCTGCAGCAGTGTTTCCTAATACTTCCAGGTATACATGAGTCACCGGCTTGTGGTTGATTTTTCCCAGTTAGTGACGAACTGGAGTCTTATGGCTGGTTGATTTTTAACCACATGTAATAAACCACCAGCTGAGAGGCGGAGAGGTGATGGGAGCTATTTGTGTTGCCTGTGGTTTCTGAGCAGATAGTGTGAGACAGATACCAAAATAACGCTGTGAATATGTGTGTGTGACAGGATGTATTTGTGGTACGTGTGGTCTCCCAGAGGTGAGGCTGCATCTGGGTTGTTACTGTTGGTTACAGGAGATGTCAGGGCTCAGACACTGTGACAACTTAAAGGGATAGTTCAAGTGTCGTGAAGTACGGTTGTGATGAGGTAGAACAAAGAACTGAAATCGGTATTAATGCTTTCACCAAAACAAGCAGACTCAGTCTAAACTGAGTATTCAGTTCAGTCTGTGAATTTGTGTCTACATTGTTCCTCAGATAGTCATTGGTCGTGTCTATAAAGTTAAATTCAACAGTACATGTCCACCAGGTCTGGTGAGGACATTTTGTTTTAGTTGCGGTTTTTCAACTTAAGAAAAAGAAAAATCAACAAAGACTCAACAGAAAAAAATTCATTTGTAGTTATAAAAATATTTAGGGTGTTTTTACTCACTTTTTGTCTCTCCCATGACGTTACTCGTCTCTTCTACAGCGTCCATTACAATTTCAAGTACATGGTCAATTATGCAGATTAACTGATGACATCATTTAGCGACTTTTAGGACAGCCAATAGCTGCTTTCCTTACTGAGGAGTTGGCAACACTGTCTCCAACTCACTGCAACACTCCCGCCACGCACTGGGCGACTGCTTCTCCTGCTTTCCATAAGAAACGAATGGAAAGTGTTGAGGCGCCAATAGAGGAGTGGTACCACTGACACGCCCCCTGAAAACACAAACAACTGTTCCCTCTAGGGGTGGGACGCTTCATAAAATTCACGGTTCGGTGTCACGTTTTTTGGTTCGGTTCTGCACAGCGGTAAATGGTATTGATGATACAGCATGGAGGCAAATTTCCAAGTTCAGTTTGAACAGCTTTTCATTTATTTGCCAAAATAAGTCAACAGTTTGCCTGAACAACAGTATACCAGGCTAACATAAGGAACAAGAGCCACTGTGTTATTTAAAAATAATTAATTAATTAAAAACACATTGTAGGCTCAGGCCATCAACACAGAGTGCATCAGGGCAGCCAGCACTGGACCTTTTTAAACAGCAGTAACATTAACAACATCTTTATTCCCTGATATTTAAATAATAATTAAAAAGAACACAGACGCTAAGTTTGTAGCTGTGTCTGAGTCTGCATGTAGAGGCTGTTTAATGCTGCTGGGAGAAGGAGTCGCTCTTTCCTCCCCGACTCTCTCCTCCTATTAACAGACACACCAGTATAGGCCACACATGCTGCACAGTGCTTACAGACAGTCTTATCCACCACCTTTTTCCCGTTGTTATATTATTTCATTATTCATTCTATTATTCCTCATTTTTACTTGTTATATTGTCTTATGTGACCTTGGAAGTGATGTGTAAGCACCTTTGAATCACCTCATAGACAGAGCACCTTTGTTAACTTCATAGACAGATTGCACTTATCTTTTTTTATTGCTGTGAAAACAGGAACAGCTGCACTCCATGTTCTCTTTCTGTCTAGTTTCAGGGACAGATCGTACTTATTATCCACATTATTATTGATGAATAAAACAAATGAAAGGGAGGAAGCGGGCTTCCACACTGTATCTCCTACTGTGAAGCCTTTCTGTATTATTCAGCCACACGTCTTCATGACAACACACTCACATGGTGTTTATCACATGACGGTAAAGTCACATGAGCAGTGGTTGGCCTGCTCATGTCAGTGATAGTTGGCCAATGAGACTCTGTTGCTTGAAGTCCGGGCGGTTCCCAGCCCAGAAGATAATGTGAACTGAACCCGGAAATCGAGGCTCTTCTGACTGAGATCCTGCAGGAGCTCCGTCACTCTGAGCCCAGCGCTGTATTTACTTCATGTGATCTAAATAAATATCTGAGACCTGAAGACCTCTCCAGTCTGTTAACAAAGGAATCAGGCTAACACTGTCACTGTCATACGTAACACCAATCCATAACGCTCCCACACACTCGAATGCTCTACCTAAACTTTATCGTGTCCTCTCTCCATTTCCTTAACTGAATCACAGCTGTACTGTGCTCTTCATCAACGTCTCTGCCAACTGAGAGTCGGAGAAGGAAGGAGGCGGGGTCATACGTCATCAACGCCTCGTATTTTTGGCGGTACAACACCTGCAGTAAAATCTGGTTGCCCTTGCAGAAAGTGAGCCAATAACAAGGCAGGACTGCAGCTTCAGTTACACTGCACGTGTCATACTTGATATTCCTGTCCACCGTGTCCCAGCCTCTTTCCATAAGCCTTGATTTCTAGTATGACAATAAACGCAATGAAAAAAATACACAATCAACCTCATAACCTTTTTCAAATGAACCCAACGATATATACACGGCCCGAATTGTGACCGGCGAACCGGACGGTACCTGAACCGTTCCCATCCGTAGTTCCCTCCTTTTTCATTTTGAAAAAGCAACGACCAGTGAGGAAACTCCAACACTTTGCTGACTAATCTGTAACTTTTGCGTTTGTAGGGCTGGCCCTGCAGTCCAGACAACACCATTTATCATTTTACCTCTCAGAACAGGGGGGTTACTGGTCAACCGCTGTATCGATCATTTAGTTAGTTTGTATTATTGTGTAGCACCAAAGCACCAAAGTCACAAACTAACACAAACAAACTAACCGATCGATGCAGCGGTTGACCAGCAACCCCGTAATGCTGAGAGGTAAAATTGCAGTTTTTTTCAGTGGAGTCTGGTGGCTTTGAAGAGAACACAGATGGATACAACAGCTTCAGTTCTCCTGCCTGATGGCAAGGTCAATTAATGCAATTTTTAGTTGAATGTTTAGTTGAGTGGGGTCATTTAATGGGTCAACTTTCTGCTAGCTGACATCTCCTCTTGCCGCTTCGCATTAAAAGCTTTATATAGGATAATCACATTGTGAAGCAGCTACAGGAATACTGGGTGATGGATGTTTAACCTGCATCACAGCTGAACCTGTTGCTGATTGGCTGACAGGCTGTACCAGCTTGGTAATTAGTTGGTCGATTGGTTGTCACGGCAACTCAGCACCGTCCCTTTAAGAACCTATTCATAGGCTCTCGAGCATCTCGGCTTTATTTAAGTTACTGGTTCAGTTTTTCCTTCAAAATTGAAGTTTTTAGTTCACATTTCTTTTCATTGTACTTTGACAAACAGACACATACAGCTTTACATCCTGCTCCCTGGCCTGTGTTTTAATCTCTTCCTGTGGATTTCCTGGTCACTGACACTAAGAGATAGGAAAATGTGTGTGTGGTGCTTGTGGCTGAATATTTGAGCAGCCACTCCTCCATCATCCTCCCTGTTTTCCTGGTGAAAGGTGAAGCAGGGACTCTAACCTCTTTCATCCCTCGCTCCTGGGCAGACTCTGCCTCTCTCTCTCTATTTCTTTTGGTGTGTTTGTTCTCAGTGTGGTGATCATCCCCAGAGAGTAGAACGTAAGCCGTGGTGCTGCTGATTGAATGTGATTGCCCGTTTCTTTGGCTTCAGTAATATCCCAACCATGACCTTCTCTCTGTGACTACGTCCACAATGAGTCGGCTAAATGTGAAAATATCCTCCTCTTTGTTTTGACTTTCGGTTCCCACTAAGCTGCTGTATTTCACCCCCAAAAATCAGCTTTTCAGAAGTGCTCTCCAGCCTCCAGAGTCTTCTCAGAAACCGTCAGGATCTGGACAACTTTCTGCTGTGTGTTTTCTCTGCCTTTAATATATTTTGTTAGACTGGTGCCATCTATGTGGCACGAGACTCATTTAGTTGTCTGACAACAGAAACAGAAGCATATCTAACTAAATCCTACATTTAGCTGAACTGAGTAGTCAGTCTACAGAAAATTAGTCTGCAGATATTTATCAAAATCAAATTGTTTTTATAGTTATTCAAACAAAAATGGACAAAATTAGATGGTTTTAGCTTCCTTGTGCAGATTTTCTGTCGTTCTTTGTATTACTGGAAGCTAAATGGACTTTTTGGGGATTTTGTGTGGCTTTCGTCCAGATGCTACTATTGATGATTTCTACCTAAAAATCACAAGTTGTGTTATTACGTTTAAGAAATTAGTGGCATTATGGCGTAATGGATTTGCACGTTATTATCTGTATCAGCTGAAACCAAAAGATCAGGTATCGGGACGGAAGAAATGTTATCAGAAAGTCTCTAAGCTGAACAGAGAAGAAATGTGAGGACTTTAAACACATTAGACATTAAATCATTTGCTGCAAGCAGTTAAATATGGTTTAAAATAGATAACGAAAATTTGAATTGATTGCTCTTATTTTTTTGTATTTTCTATTGTGCATTTTTCTATCTTATATCATGTCTCTCGACTTTAACGCACTCCTCATCAAATGTTGGCTGTGATGAACATTTTCTTTCATTAATTTCAGTGTGGACGACGTTGATCTTTATGAAAACAGCTCTAGGGTTAAATATATTGTGGATATATAATCTCTGTCTTTCATCCCTTCTCTCTTCATATTTCTTAAAGTGAGAGGGCCAGTGTGAGGATTAGATTAGGGCGATTGGTTATGGCCCCTCATGTGCTGCAGAGTATTAGGAGGACAGACGAGGCCAGTTTGAGCCGGGCCGGCGGCAACATTGTGTGTGTGTGTGTGTGTGTGTGTGTGTGTGTGTGTGTGTGTGTGTGTGTGTGTGTGTGTGTGTGTGTGTGTGTGTGTGTGTGTGTGTGTGTGCGTGTGCGTGTGCGTGTTAAGATGAAATAGCATGCTACAAATGTGCTTGTGTCTTGGGGGCAGGCTGTGCAGAGAGAAAGAGGGGAAAAAAGGGCGAGATAGAGGCGAGTGCGATGCCACCTGGCTCCGAGGCAGTCATCTGGTCTAATGGGGCTTGTGTGTAAATGTGTGTGTGATGGGGAGAGTGTGTCCTGTGGCTGTATTTGAGCAGTCCAGTCGTCCATTAAGTTTGCCTTGAAAAGCCCTCATATTGCCCTTCTCTCTTTTTTTTTTTTTGTCTCTCTCGCATGTTTTCTGCCAGGATGCCGCCAGCGAACATGTGAATGTGCTGAAAACAAACCGGCAGCAAAGTGAATATCTCGAGAGAGTGACCACGTTTGCTTGCTTGGACTTCAATGTGAGCAATAAGGAGATAATATGTGAAGTGGAGCGTAAGACAAATCAGAGTGTCCTTCCTCTGCCAGCTCCATTATTTCTTTATAATTGGGGCACCTTGGATTACATCACTGGCCGTTTACCAAACAGTAAAAACTAAAAATGGATGGCATGGCATGGCAGCAGAAGCTTAAAAAGTCACAAAAACAAACACATTTTGTCACGTAGTTGTAGTGGTATCTTCTTTAGCAGATAATTTGGGGTGTTATTTGCCAGGTTTTGAAATATTTATCCCTCAGGTTTAAGTACAATGGATAAACCACAGAGTCATAGAAGAGGAAAGACATCCAAAAATATTCACATTTATGTAATCAGAGAATTTAGACTTTTTTTTTACTTAAAAAAAAACACTCAAACTGATCGATTATCAGAATAGTTGACGACTGATCGATTATAATCAAATTAGCTCTAGTACCTACCAGCCAATCAGAGACTAGACTGTAACATAATTGTCATGTTTCTTGAAACCCAACCATCCATCTGCAGCCTCTAATCCCATCGGGGTCGTAGGGGGTCTGGAGCCGATCCCTGTTGGCTCTGAGTGAAGGCGGGTTCACCTGGACAGGTCTCCAGTCCATCACAGGACACAGAGACCATTCACACTCACATTCACACCAACAGGACATTTAGAGTCATTTATTCGTCAAACACCCAGTGTTTGTTTTGGTGTAATTTCTGTTAATTCAAAGCAGTGACACTTATTATTTATTATTTTTCTGATTAATTATTACCAGGATGGACTGACCCTGTTTCAGATTGAGGCTGTGATGCTGTAACGTGTAGGGAGCGTCTTTAGCCACGAAAACAGCTAAAGTTTTTCTATCAGAGTTTATATATCTGACGGATGGAGAACCTTTCGACATGTTCACTTTAGTCTGTTTCATAAAAGTTTTTCAGGGCTGAAAATGTGGACAGGCACATCTGTTTGACATTCAGCTGAAACTGAAATATTAAAATGAACTGACAACCTTTTGACTCCTCCGCACTTCCTCCCGTTTCTCGCTGTTAACCAGACAGCAGTAGAGATGTCCCTGCTCACTGGCATTGTCATCTCCATCTGAGCCAATCAGCAGTGAAATGTCACCTTGTTTTCAGCTGCGACTGCAGTTCTGGCCGATCAGTGTCATTTTCAATCCTTTGATCGTTTCCCCCTAAAAGTTTGGTCCAGATTTGGGATCAGTGGTTGGTGATTCTGTTTCTTTATTTTTTGCTTTTGTTGCTGAAGTTTCTGCTCATTTACAGATTTTCTGGTGAGTGTTTCTAGCTTTTGGGATGAATCTGCTTTGTGTTGTTGGAGATAAACAATGTGGCTACAGCTGGCATCGTTTGGGCCTTACATAACCACAGAAACCTCCATAAGTGGGTGAATTTAAGAAATGTGATTGTCAGCTTTTTAGGCACAGCGATGGACTACTTCCAGGTCTAAATGAGACTGAGAGCAGAATGCTGGTTTTAAAACAGTCAGGATTATCACGAGGAGGGGGAAAAACATAGACACAGTGTCACATTTTGTTTTTTACGATTTTGAAATAGATTATTTAACACCAGAATCGATACATTTGTCTTCATCTGTAAAGTGACATCACATCCGTTCGGTATCCGTCAACCAAAACTGACCCCAGAAAGTATTAAAGGGTGGAGGGTGGGCGTGGATCCGACCTCCACCCTCCATGTTAAATCCAGCCTGGTAAACACTACACATCCAGTAAAGGAGGGAAACACTTTGGAAAAGCAGAGCTAGACATCACGGCTAAAGCTGCACGCTAACTCCGTCACGGAGAGGAAACGTCATCGTACGGCGGTAACGTGCGTCGCTCTCGTCTCCGTGGTCCGACGGACCGACGCTACGACTGTAGAGCTCCATATACTGACATTTATGTTAAATGCATTCAGACGGCCCCGATGGAGCTGAACATGGATGGATAAAGAGAACGGAGCTGACGGAGAGCTAGAGACCACCTTGGAGGAGTTAGAGGAAGTAGACACCTGGGGCTATGTCTGGTTTTAAATATAAAGTGTAACAAAGGGAACTGTCTATACAAAATCCATCTATGGAAATCAGATTGATGGACATTACAAGTCCCTTATAACATTACAAGTGGTAAAAAAGTTAACAAAAATCACAATAAATAGTAACGCATATTGAATCAAGTATCGTGAGAGTATTGAATCGGTAGAAAAGCGTATTGTTCCAGCCCTAACTGTTGTTTCTGGGCTCAAAATGTTAAAAAATAGAAAAGTGGAATAGTCCTTTAATAGCTGGACATACTGTAACTGTAAATGTTGAAGTGTTGAGAGGATTTTGCTGCTGTTACAGACATGTCAGGCTGTCGCCTTTCTGAGAGCCACTGACCTCGCCGAGCACCTTGCTGCAGGCTTAACACACACACACACACACACACACACACACACACACACACACACACACACACACACACACACACTCAGCAGCAGTAGATGTGTGTTTCTGATGATGCAGAGGCTTTGATGAAGGTCTCAGGAGGGCGTTTAGTCGGCCATGTTGTACAACACGAGGTGCTGACTCTCCAGCCTTCCCTCTTCTTTGTCTCTCCTTTTTAATCCTTTCTTTTCATCTTCCCTTCTTCCTTTTGATCCTCCTCTGCTCTTTCTTCTGTGATTCCCTCCTCTTCGTGCTCTCATCTTTCTCCCGTTAAGCTCTCCTCACTTCTCTCCTCTTTTCTCTCCCTCCCTCCATCCTCTCATCTCATCATTATCTCCTCTCTTCGTCCTCTTCTCCCCCGTGTCGTCACTGTGTGTGTGTGTGTGTGTGTGTGTGTGTGTGTGTGTGTGTGTGTGTGTGTGTGTGTGTGTGTGTGTGTGTGTGTGTGTGTGTGTGTGTGTGTGTGTGTGTGTGTGTGTGTGTCAGAAAGTGAAAGTGTGTGTTTCGTTTTGTGTGTTTATACCACAGTTTGACAGCTAAGAATTGAGTCATTGCTGCTGGCACTGCTGAAACGTCTCAGCCTACAGTTGTAGTAGAGGTCTGTGTGTCATCACACCAAACATTAAAGGAATATTCCACCTGGTTTTTATATCGCTAAATCAGGGGGGTCAAACTCAGTTTCATCCTGGTCCACGTCAGCATCATGGTTCCCCTCAGAGGGCCGGTTATCATTGTAAGACTATATAAATATACCTACTCTTGATCATATTACAAAATTGCCTCTGTATTTGATTATTATTAGTTTTAGTAATAATTTATTTGATAACTAGCTCTGAAAGCAGAAGTCTTGGAAAAATAATTGCAAGCAGAAATATTGTACAATTTATTTAAAGATTGAGTTCAGCAACAAAAGCACATGCTTGTGCATCAATATATATATATAAATGTACGTAGACACAAAAATACTGTATGTGGACACACACTCACATTTCTATGTTATTATAACATAAATCCATGAATTTATGAGATTCAGAAACCCTCATCAATACTCATCCATCAACAATCAAAATTACTCTCAAGTGAATAATAAAGGTCTTTTTTACCATCACACAAATATTATCAAACACAGTTACTTATTATTATTAATTAATTTATTATTCTCAGGCATTGGCCAAGAAAAATGTTAAAATCAGCTGGTTCGGTCGACTTCTAGTTAGCGCTGCTAGCTGCTAGCCGCTAGCCGCAGGGTCAGCCGTCGCCATGTTGAGAGCTGTGAGGAAGCAGAAATGCTCCCAATCTCAGCATCTTTAAGTATGCACAAAAACACGACCATTATCTTTTTAGAATACTTTTTTAGATAATACCATTTTGGATATAGAAATATGTAGGAAAAAAGCATCCATAAATATAAAAGTTCAACATTACAACCAACTTTCACAGCATTCTTTAGTGAGTATAATCGTTTATCTCTGGTTTTCAGTACAGAGCAGCAAACTTCCAAGTCATTTTTCAAAACTCACTTCTTCCATCTCTTTATGATCCATACGTTCATGTTACTTTAGTTTTCTGTTGTAAACAGAAGAAAAGCAGTAGGTTGACCAGACAGAGAATAGAGCGCCATCTACAGAAACTTGGCACCTGTGATGGTCGTTTTATTTGCAGATGTGAGTTTGCATTTGTGTTAAAATCTAATTTATTAGGCCTCGTTATTATTCATCACAATCTGCTGCAGGTACAGAGGAATAATCAGAGCAAATACTGGAATTAAGAAAGGACAAAACAGAAAGGGAACAAGTGTGTGAGTGAATAGAGCAGCAGCTAGGTAGCTGCAGCCTGACGGCTCTATTTATAATACTGGCCCATCTGTCTCTGTTACATTAGAAATTAGTGTGTGTGCAACCATGTGGGTGTGTTGTCGGCTGCTTCTATCGCTTCCTGAAAGCTGGACATCTGTCCTGCTGTCACACACACACACACACACACACACACACACACACACACACACACACACACACACACACACACACACACACACACACACACACACACACACAGGGTCAGTCAGTGTGTGTGTGGTTCGGTGTTGGTAGTTTTTTTTATTGCGACTTCTTTGCTGCTGAAATTACTGAAAGTTTTGTTTGTTTGTTTTTTAAACAGGGTGAGGTGTCTGAGATTAATGCAGATTATCAGTGATGCACAATCTTAAATGTAAGTGAAAGGTTTACGCCACACATACGTGCAAACATGTGTGAGTTGTTGTATCTGTTTACCCTGCAGGTTCAACATGGTGGTGAAGAAGGCAGTGCACCAATAGGATGTGTTTATTCTTGTCTCTTCTCACCCATATGAGAGGTTTATGCAACAAGTCAGTCATGTTTAAGCATAATTTGCGTTTGATGAGATTTGCTGGGTCAAAAAATGACTTTTAATATTGACTAAAGTGGCTGGAAATAAGATTACAAATTTAGTGAAGTCAGTAAATCATGAGAATTCAAAGCTTCTTGTCATGCAGGTTGGGTCTGTATTTGGTTTTGTGTTTAGTGTTGTTGATTATTTGTTTATGTGATTCATTTTTCATTGTGTTCATTTTAATGACTGTTTATCAAACAGATATTACATTTTCAGATTATTTCCCTTCAGATTTTTAAAGACGTAGTTTGTATTATTTAATGGAGCGTTTACAGTGAAGATGCAGAGACTGTTTCTTGTGCATTTGGTGAATCTGAACTAACCAAAGTCACAGGCAGCGGTAGACCAGCAACTACTGTGTTCTGTGAGGTATAAATGCAGGTTTCTTCAATGGAGTCTGGTGGCTTTGGTGAGAGCACAGATTACCACTTCAGTTCCTGACTTTTTTTTTTTTTTTTTTTTAGATACCCTTACTTTAAATCCCCAGTAATGGGTCATGATGTTTTTAAACTCCATGCTCCAAGTTTTTAACACAGGCTTTTAAATATAATGTGTATCAGTCAGTCAGTGTATCATGACTTAACCAAGATCCCCCAGAGATACAGAAGATGTTGTAGTTGTAGTTCTCTGTAGTACTCGTCATGACTAGTAAACTGATGTGTACACTCCCGTCTCTGATGTCCTGAGGGGGTGCTTGATATTTCCACTGGTAAAGGTGCAGAGTGTAATGTCGAGCCACATGCTCCTTAGAAATAGGGAAGTATTTCACCTCGGCTACTGGCTACTACTCCATATGAGCTACATTTACAGTCATCAGTCAGTTTTTAACAAGAAGCCAACTACTACCTAACTAACCAAGAAGAAGCAAAATCCAACCAACTTGCTGAAACCAGTTAAAATAACGCTGCTGTCTTATAACTCAAGCGAGTAAAGCGAGGCGAAAATTTGCTTTGCTCTTGGTGCCATCATACCATATATATGACCAGATGACTTTATGTTGAGTGTTGATGGAGCAGCTGTATAGCCTGGCTCTGAAAACAAGCATTTTAAAACTTGTTTACTTGTCATCTTGCAGACAAACCTGACAAAGCATCAGTTCAGACTTTTTACTAATCAGCATCATTTTGATCCATTTACTGCAATTAAATCACAGCATAATCTGTTTATTTGGGGTCCATACTGCAGTAATACGTGTGGCTGCAGGGTGATGCCATGAACCCAGACACGACGCTGTTTGGTTTTCTGACATATCTGGACTTCAGCAGCTACAGTGGTTATTTCTTCCATGTTGATGGAGGAAATGGCAGAAAAATAAGTTGTTGGTATCTATGGAGACAAGCTCCTCCTCCTCTCCAGAGCATTCAGCATGAAAGAACTGAAATAACACCGCCGTCAAACTCAGGCGAGTAAAGCAAAGATGCCTGTGTGTCCTCTGTAGCAACACCTGTCATGTTTTAGATTATTGCTTAGTTTTTATCGAGACGACACGACTGTCGAAACTGCTTTCAGCCTGTGGGAGTGATGTAGAGAATCAGACACTAACACCAGGAAATTGTGATGTAGCAGTGGTGAACTCCTCTACTGTAAAGATCTCAACCTGAAAGTACACTGCAGCTGTGGGCCTGTTGTCTGCTGAGACTGTGTGTGTGTGTGTGTGTGTGTGTGTGTGTGTGTGTGTGTGGGTATGGATCTTGTTACTGAAGGTGCCCAGATATTAAATCATACTCTCTCTCACACACACACACATACACACACATACACACACACACACACAGTCTCGCTGCAGCCTTTGTATTGATTTATATTGACCCATGGTTGTGTGGAGGTCCGCTCATTAAATTAACACACCAGCGGAGAAACTGATGACTCCACCAGACCACAACTGTGTGTGTGAGGGGAAAAAACACAAAGAAAGTGCTCACCTTAGGTCATTAGCTCCACACACATAAACCTGGACTGTTTCTCTGACACACACACTCTCTGGAGGAGAGCATCGGCAGCAGAATGACTTCCAGACCAGAGAGCTCAGCTCATTTCTCAGCCCGAGGATTGTGGGAAAAGCTGCGTTTTGGTCTCCTCTGGGAACAACCAGCAGTCTTACCTGCACATTCATCTTCCTCGTCGGAGTCAGTGCGTGTTAGCATGTCAGACCGCATTTCATAATGAGCGCCGGATCGGACCTTTAATGTCCTGGGTATGAGAAAGTGGAGCATGCGGGCTGGGATCGGCTGATATCAAGTGGAAGCCAGCAGATCCTGTTTACCGTCAGGTTCAGGATAAACAAGCTAACACGCTAGTAGCAAACACAGAGACATCAGAGTGTAGCCTCATGTACAGGTAGATAAAAACAACTTTACTCTGTGGTTTATTTAAATCCATAGACACAGTTGTTTCACCTGCAACCCTGAGCACCGATTTACAAATATTAACCTGGTTACTTTGATTTAACCTCTGTTTATCAGATTTTATCCTATTATTAAGTCCTAACCCTGATTGCAGCATAATTTACAGACGTGTTTGTTGTTATAATAAGGCTGGGTATGGCTTGAAAATTTCACCTGATCTGACTGTCATTTGCTCATCAAATGTGTGTTATCATCATCATAAGCCCCACAGATGTGTTTCATTAGGGGCCTACTACACATATGTAAAAATATCATCAAAAATATATGTTTCATCACAACATGTAGGCCCTGGTCTCCGGGAAAGAACACTGTTTTTCTAATCTGTCTAATACTGTGTTGGTCATACTATAGAACGATTTATTACTTGTGTTTATTGAATAATACAGAAGATAAGGAACTTAAAATATTCACATATTAAATCGCAATATTGATAAAAACAAATCCAATTGGATCATTTTCCAAAGTTGTTCAGCCCCAATATCAACTCATTTCAACTTAACCAATCAGCTGTTCCTCATCGGTAGGACTAAGGAATAAATAGAAACAGGGCGTCTGACTAAACTTTAGTTAAATCCTCTCTGCGTTGCACACATTACAATCCCTCTAGATTTTTATATGAACCCCTGAACTTAAAGTTCAAACTGCACCGATGTCTCTTGCAAAACGGTGATAAACATCACCATGCGACCGATGGTGGATGTGCCGAATCCCCGTTCCACCGAAAACGTTGTTTGTAAAACGGTCCACCTTTACTGGTGTTAGTGACACCAGGGCAGTGTTTGTGGGATTTAGTCTAAATAAACTACAGTGTGTGTTGATGGTGATGAAGGAACAGTGATGTATTTTAATGGAGCTCTTTGACACAGAGGAAGAAGAGATAACAGGCTTTGTATTAGTGGGACACATTCACTGTTTGGGATTTATCAGTTTTTGAAGTATTAATTTTGGTACCCAACCCAAAGTGTCACAACATCAAAGACTCAACTCCATGTAACTACACAATGTGCACCAACAAACAAGGACAAAAAAACAATGGCAGGTTAGCATGCGGTGCAGTGAATAAACCATTCTTAGATCTCGTTGTAAACGGTTTCCTGTTCCTGTGTGGAGGTAGATGGTCTGTTCAACTGTTCACAACACACAGTCTCATCAGTCTCAGTCTCTGTTTACGGGTTCAGCTACTTTATCTCTAATCTGATTATCTCAGCACTGTCGGCCCGTCATGTCAACACCTGAAACTCATTATCTTAACGGGAATAACATGTCGTTTTGTGCCCAGTTTGTCTATTTATAAAGACAAGTAAACACCCCCGTGTGATGAGTCATTATCCAGCTGCTCAGGTCAAAGGTCACCGTGCACAGTAACACAAGACGCTGGTTTGACGAAAAGCAGCACAGCTCTGCTTTCAGTCCCCAGACTGGCGCTGAATGAGTCCCCGAACAACAGCAGGGATTGTTCATAGTGTTTGGATCTTTTCCTCCGGGCCAGTTATCACAACAATCAGTCCCACTATGTGTTCAACAGTGTGACGGTTATTTATGTCACAGAAATGCGAGATTTCACTGAGCACGTCAGTGTTGTTTTTGAAATATTTAAGCTGTTTTTTGCTGCAGATAGAAAATGTTATTGATATTATGACACATGAAAATAAAACTTGATAATCACGATCACAATTCTTTAAAAAAATAGTCTATTATCATTTATTTTGAAAAGGTTTATGCTGCTTTTTTCCCTTGAATTGTTTTTAGGTTATTTAAAATACGATTGGAAATTCAGTTTGACACATTTTACCAAAATCCCATCGGACAAGTAAGCCTAACCTGTTGCACCACTACAAATGTACAATATGACACATCAACATAAAGTAAGTATGAGCATTGGTTTATAAACATATAAAGAACACAAATAAGGGAATAAATGGAGAAAATTAGGACTGTCAGAGTTAATGCAATAAAAAGATTTTTCATTCTAACCCAGTGTCATTAATGCAACTTGGTTGTTACACAAAACATATTTTTCTTAAACAATGCTGAATGTAGAGACGTCACCAAAATAACAACAACATTATTGGAACTATGTGCGTTTGTTTGTTTTTGAAATGTGCTTATTTTTATGAGCAGATTTCAAAGGAGCTGATAGTTTTATAGGTAACGTAATGACGTCACACGTGTATAACACTTAGCTCTCCACTGCAAAAATAATGAATGCACGAGCTATTATAGTTTTTATTTTACATCAATGCTGAAGCACTACCTATAATAGTGATATCTGTCATTGTTTTGTGTTGTTAATTGTTTTCCAGTAATAAATGTATACATGTATATCCTTAAAGCACCATATTTTTCCACTCCCATGTTGATTTTGAATAATTAACTGATGAATTGATAAATCATGGACAATCCTGCAATTAATGATGATTAAATATTTTAATCACTTGACAGCTCTATTAAAAACATAAGAACGTAGCATAAGATATTTTTTGTGTCAGTTGACACATAACATTTCTAATCTGCAGAATGAAAGTTGGAGGAAGTTTTTCTTTCCATTTAAGTAACCACAAGAGCAAAGCAGCCTTTTCACGACTACATGCAAAGTCAATGCAAAGAGGTGAAAAGACATCACCCTGGCGACACAAATGGAGCAAATGACATGACGCAAACACATGAAATTCACATCATTTGCATAATCGCAAGAGTTGAAATATTTGTAAATAAAGCCTCTCAGTGTTGAGATTCTCCTCCTGTATCCTGACGTTGTTGAATCAGAAATGGAGGAAATAAATGTTGTCTATGTCTGTGGTCACCCAGAGCTACGACAGTACATCATATCTGTACAGAGACCAGAACCACCGACTGTCTACGGTAGAAACAACAACATCGCTGCTGTATTTATCACCAGATGACTTTATGTTGAGTGTTGATGCAGCAGCTACAGAGCCTGGCTGTGATCCAACCAGACTCCATTCAGAAAACAAGCATTTTAACAGTTGTCTGCTTGTCGTCTTGCAGACAAACCTGACAGAGCATCAGTCCAGACTTTTTACTAATCAGCATCATGGTGGAGTTATTTCAGCATCATTTTGATCTGTTTATTGATATTAAATTACAGCTCAGTTTGTTTGATTTGGGTTCATACCTCAGTAGTGATCCAGTCAGTGTGATGTACTGGATGTGAATACAGCTCACCGCTGGGTGATGGTATGAACCCAGACTGTCTGACATATCTGGACTTCACCAACATGTACAAAGCAGCTACAGTGGTTATTTCTTCCATGTTGATGGAGGAAAGAAATGTTATTGGTATCTATGGAGACAAATGATACCGGCGGTCCAACTGCGATGCGAAAATTAGCTTTGCTCTTGGTGTGAACCTGACCAGGATCGGAGCAAAGGCTGTGATGTTTTTGCTGTATTGGTTGAGAAAGAAATCCCATGATACCATGCCAGATATTTACTATTATGGCAAAAGGTGTTATGGATATTTTTAGCATGTCCAATAAGAAAACGTCTGCTAAGTTTATGTAGCTTTAATCTCACGGAAGAGTTGAAAATTGTTGGAATAAACAGAGGAGCTGTATAATTCATCAATGTCAGCGTTGACTTTCAGACGGGGGTGAGAGAGAACAACTGCCTGGTGAAATAAGAGTTAAAAATAGACGGTGATTGACTTTCGCTTATTGAACTGGCTTCCTGTCCCCTCCCACAGCAGATGGTTGTCACGGCAATAAAATAACGATGGCAACTGGCCAATGGGCAGACAGACAGACAGACAGACAGACAGACAGGTAGAGAGAGAGAGAGACAGCTTTGAGATAAGATGGAGATAAAACGTTAGTGATGAGAGGAACTGTGATACACTAATGTGTGTGGGGGTGTGTGTGTGTGTGTGTGTGTGTGTGTGTGTGTGTGTGTGTGTGTGTGTGTGTGTGTGTGTGTGTCAGGATATTAGATCATATCACAGCATCACAGTCTTATCAGATCCTAACATGCAAACATGAGCTCTTTGAGCTTCCTTCCCTCAGGTTCGCACTGTGTGTGTGCACTTTGCATGTGTGTACTTTGCATGTGTGTGCTTTGTGTGTACATCCTGTTGAGAATCAAATGTCCACAGAAGGACAGAGATGTGCAGGGCGGTGACATTTTGTCAGGGGTGTCGGTCAGGTCATTTTAAGGTGAGAGGTGAATGAGTGATGCTGGGCTTGTGGAGGAGTTGTACAAATGAACTACCTGTGTGACGTAACTGTTCACGAACTGTCCAGGAAATAGGATTAAAATGGTAAATGGTGAAAAATAGTTGTGTATATACTAGGGCTGTCAATAATAAAGGCTAATTTGTTTTAACGCCACTAATTTCTTTAACACATTAATGCAAGTGGCGATATGAAACGTCAGGAGGTCGTAGTGGCTCAGTTTTAAAGGTAGACTGAAGATACTGGTCTCATCTGATACTAGAGAACCTGATCCATCAGTACCAACCAGGTCAGACGAGCTGGTACTGAAGGAGGTTAAATAACACTCCAAGCTACCCACCAGTCTCCCCTTTACAGACATGCCCACTTTCTGATAGTCCCAGTCAGTCTGGATCAAGTCATAGTCAAGTCAGCACTCTGACACACTGACAGCTGTTGTTGCCTGTTGGGCTGCAGTTTGTCATGTTCTGATTGGAGCAGATTGTTGATGCTAAAGTCAGAACCTGGGAGGGTTTCTGGACAATATCTGTCATTTTTTGCTTTTTATTGATTTCCAATGATAAATATATACATACATTTGCATAAAAGAGCATATTTGTCCACTCCCATATTAGTGAGAGGATTAAATACTTGGACCGCGGTGGATGTTTTCAGGTGAACCTTTGGCCCAGTCTCGGTCCTGAGTGCTCTGGACCAGGTTTTCATTAAGGATATCTCTGTACTTTGCTCTGTTCAGATTTCTCTCAACCCTGACCAGTCGCCCAGTCCCTGCTGCTGAAACTCACCCCCAAAGCATGCCGCTGCCACCACCATGCTTCACCGTCGGGATGGTGTTGGGATGGTGATGAGTGGTGCCTGCTTTCCTCTAGACATAACGCTTAGAACTGAGGTCAAACAGTCCAATCTTGGTTTCATCAGACCAGAGTCTGAGTGTCCTTTAGGTGCTTTCATGTGTCTTCACTGAGGAGAGACTTCAGTCTGGCCCCTCTGCCATAAAGCCCAGATCAGTGTCGCAGTGATGGTAGTCCTACTGGAGGTCTTTCTCATTTCCACACAGGATCTCTGGAGCTCAGCCAGAGTGACCATCGGGTCACGATCTTAGCATAAGGCTCCAACATAACGCTCGTAAAAATAGAAACTGTGGTCTCACCTCATTTTCAGCTAATTTTGCGATAAAGCTCCACTTCAGGAGATCACCTCGGATGGTTGGATGCTGTTTGTGGTAGACGTCTCAATGTTCAGTTTGCTGTGAGACACAAAGCCATGAAGTGTTTGTGCCATGTTAATGTGTGTAGAAACAGGTCAGGGACAACCAGAATCTGCAGTAGAGTCACATGACTGACGGTGAGGCTTCAGATGAAGCATCTCAACAGGAAGCTGCTCCCTCGTCTAACGTATCAGACGTCATAGTGTCATCAGGAATCCACCCACACACACACACACACACACACACACACACACACTTACACTAACTGAGTTGAGTGTGTTGCTGATTAGACTGACGTCATTAAACAGAAACGCTGCTTTCCTCAGATTTCTGGTAACTTAAGAGCTCACACACACCTGAGTAAAGGCATACACGCACACACACACACACACACACACACACACACACACACACACACACACACACACACACACACACACAAAGACCCAAGTATGCAAGATAGACACCCAGATACCAACAAACACACACATTCTCCCACACTGGTGCACACTTGACACATTTAGTTGAATCCATTAAAGCTGAATTTACATAATACTGTCTCTGCTTAACTGCCTCTGCAGGGAAACACACACTCACACACACACACTCACACACACACACACACACTCACACACTCACTGGCATGTATGCTGCAGTGTCGATGACCTTGCAGCAGCGACAGAGCAGAACTCCAACCTGTATAGATTGTGTGTGTTTTGTGTTCATCCCTGCAGCCACATTATAGCTCTAATTAAGACACTCTGTCTCCATATGTGCTGGTCTGAGATCAGCTGTCAGGTGCCAGCTGGCTACGATACTTATGGTCAGAGACACTAACAAATACTGCACTCAGACCAGCTGAAGTCTCAGACACAACATGGTTTATTCACTGTTGATCTGTTGTTGCCATATGATTTCATAGACGGATGAGTCTTTGGTTTTCTGTGGCGGCTGCTCCATGTTGACATTTTCCACTTATAAGTATGGCTTATATTGTTTCTCATCTTTCTGATGTTGAATTATGAATAAGTCTGACCACATATGCTGGAGAAACTAACGCTGCCGTGGCACACTGAGCCGCCATCAGAGAACTAGCGGCGATGAACGGCGACTGTTGTGTCGCTTCACGTTGCCTTTGTTGTTGCCGACAAGTTGTCAGGACTGGGTCGTTTATGTCATCTTTTTGGGAAGAATTAAATTCATATGATGTTAATATGATGAGTATGATCAATATAAATATCAATGATATTTTATTCACACAAAACGATGAATAAATGTCAAGAAAACAGATGATAGCAATGACCGAAATGTGTAGACTGAAGCTTAGAGAGCTTTTATTACACCCCCTCTCTCACAGTACATTTATTAACCAGCTGCGGAGTCCAGACATATTACCAAAGAAATAACCATAAATATTTATGACTCACTCATAAATGGTTGCAGACAAATCTAGTTCAGATTCCACCCAAAGCAAGAAACAACTCAATATAAGAAAAAATCAAATGTTAACCCTCCCGAGGGATGTAGAGCATCCATTTAGCAGCAGAAAGCTCAGGCCTCTGTCCTGAATATGCTACGCTCATGATGACGTCCTTCATATCAAAACTATCAGTGCCCTTTGCACTCATAAAAATGTGCATATCTGAAAAACTTAAGAAAAGTGTTCATCTTTCTACATTTAGAAATATTTTGGATCAATATGTTTTGTGTTTATTTAGTAAAAACAAGCTTTAATTATTACGCAATTTATCAATTGTTATGGTTTATTGATGTTGTACAGATTTTCGGGATATGACGTATTTGAAGATACTCCAAGAAATGACATCATCTATACATTAAAAGATAAAACATAATCTATTCACTAAAAGGCTCATCTGAATGACCACAGCAGCTGGTTTGCCTCCTCCATCTTCGCTACTTTCTCTTTTTAACTTCTCTTTCTGCTGTATGCTTCACCTCTCATGGATCAATATAAGCTTGTTATTAAGAGCCACATACTCTACTTTTCTCTACAATTCAATGATCGTGATGCCAGTGTGTCGGTGTCTGGCAACAGTACTGTCCTTTTTGATCAATAACTCAGGCCTTACAAACAAAAACATGTTTAACTAGAGCTGGGACGAGTCACCTGTCTCCTGATGTGATACTGTCACAATGCCTTGGTGCTGATTCAACATGTATTGGGATTCGATATCACCATTTATTGTGATTTTTACAAACTGTTTACCACTATACCATGGGGAAAAGTTGACTCATACACTTCTAAGGACTTTGGAAAATCTCGATGACGTTTCCCGTCCGTGACGGAGTTAGCGTGCAGCTTTAGCCGTGATGTCTAGCTCTGCTTTTCCAAAGTGTTTCCCTCCTTTACTGGATGTGTAGTGTTAACAGGCTGGATTTAACATGGAGGGTGGAGGTCAGATCCACACCCACCCTCCACCCTCTAATACTTTCTGAGGTTTGTTCTGGTTGACGGATACCGAACGGATATGACGTCACGTTTCTCAGACTACCACAATAAAGGCGGTAACTTCCTTCTATCTCCACATAGACTCAGATGAAGCAGATATATTGATTCTGGCATTAAAACACCTAATTCCCCGATTGTTAGTGTCAATCATGTTTATTTATGTATTCATGTTTTCACCACTGCTGCATGTTTTTCAGCTGCTGGTTTCCAAGTAAACTGATGACCCCAATGAACCACCAACATCTTTTAATCATCTGTTCACAGGTTGCACAGAAAACCAGACATTATCAGTTTTGATGAGAAAAAGCCCAAATTAGTCAGGATAAACAGTGAGCTGTTTCACAGCCCGTTAAAAGCTCGAAAGAGAAAGTTCTGACAATTTATGGCCTGAAAGTTTTCAGCCTTAATCCAAAAACAATCTCAGCATGTGGTTACAGAAAACCACATTAGATGAAACCCGTCTCACTGCCCCCGCTGGTCCATCTGTTGAAATGCAGCGCTTTATATTTGGTGTAATGTTTTTATAAGTGCCACATGAATGAGGCGTGTCACAGCTGATACTGAAGGTGTGCGATGTTTGTGTCTGCAGGTCTGACGACAGAAGGTCTGTATCGTGTCAGTGGGAACAAGACGGACCAGGACAACATCCAGAAACAGTTTGATCAAGGTACAGCGCTCCCAGCCCCACACACATGCAGAACCTCATAAATACATCTTCAGCTACCGAGAAACCCGAAGAAGTAGCACATATTTAACTGGACTTTTCAAAGCGCAGACGCCACCGATGGTTCTCGTTATTTTTCACATATCTCCGTTTTAAATTATTTTCCCATGAACGCACTGAGAACTCTTTGGAAAGCATGTTACCAATCCGGCAGCGCTTGAGTGATGTGTGCAATAAATTCAACCCGCAGAATCCAAACCTGACCACGCAGCAGAAGTGCTTAAAGAGAAACACATGCCCCGCGAAGCTGAGTCCAACCTGCACATGAGGGCTGCTGAGCTGCCAGACCGGCTGTTAGAATAAATAAAGAAATCACCAGCACACAGTCAGCAGCGTCGCTCGTTCTATAGCCAGGCGCTGGAACACGGACACCGGTTCATTATTTATTGCATTATTTCGGTTTTCTTACAGTTAATGAGCTTGTGTCGTCGCTGTGCAACATCTCTGTTAACGTGAGTTATCTGAACATGAAGAGTTTCCCTTCAAGCTGAGAAATCACTCACCTGTACCTACCGTGTGTTTTAGATAATAGCAGGAGCAGGGAGGTGTGCTTTACACCAGCACAGTTGAGGCATTATACATAAAATAGTAAATGACACACCTTCATAAATAAGTCTGAATGAATAAAATACTAATCATAAATCCAGTTAGACATCATATTAAAAAGAGCTCCTTATAACTAGTAATCATCATGCTGAGAGCTTTGTGTCAGAGGACGGGCTAAAGTTAATGCAGTTATAATATTTGCAATTTTACCTTATAGTACTTTCAGTTTTTAAGCTACACAATTGCGATGAATCATGATTGTCCATATTTGATTGCAATTAATGGTAAATTAAGCACACATTTCTTATTAGATACAGACAAATATTTTTTTTATATTTTTCATTCTTTTTTAAATGTTTCTTTTTTTTATTTCTTTTCCTTTATTTTCATCGCTGTTCCTTTTAGGGCTGTCGATCAATTAAAATTAAAATATGAATTAATCACACATTTTTAGTTGTCCAAAATGTACTTTTAAAGGGAGATTTGTCAAGTATTTAATCCTCTTATCAACATAGGAGTGGACAAATATACTGCTTTATGCAAATATATGTATATATTTATTATTGTAAATCAATAACAACACTAATCAATAACAGATATTGACCAGAAACCCTCCCAGGTTCTGACTTTAGCATCAACAATCTGCTCCAATCAGAACATGGCAAACTGCAGCCCAACAGACAACAACAGCTGTCAGTGTGTCAGAGTGCTGACTTGACTAGGACTTGATCCAGACTGACTGGGACTATCAGAAAGTGGGCATGTCTGTAAAGGGGAGACTGGTGGGGACCCAGAGAACCCATTTACATCCACACATCTGGAGGTCAGAGGTCAACGGACCCCTCTGAACCTGGACATGACAGTTTTTCCTCAACAACATTTAGCACAAGTCTGTAGCATTATTTAATCTCCCTCATCACGAGCTAGTCTGACCTGGTTGGTGCTGATGGATTCATCATCAGGTTTTCTAGTTTCATATGAGACCAGTATCCTCACTCTACCTTTAAAACAGCTGATACAACCTGATATCACATTAACTTTGGCAGCACTATTTCGTAACATATTGACGTCATCACAAGCGTACAGCGTGACGCTGCACAGGACCTCAGCTTTCTGCTGCATAAAGAGTGAATGCTGTAACTGTTATGGTTTGTATTTTACATTGATTTAAACAGGATCATGTAAATAACGCTGCAGGAGGTCTGGGTTGAGGTTGCTTTTTGTCTCGCTGCAGTTTTGAGCCCTGAAGACATCTGCCCTCGTTACACTATAGAGCTACTTGTGCCAGAATATCCTACTTCTGCTGGGACTCTGCCACACGCCTGAGACAAAACAGCTTTAGTGTGTTTTTAATCTTCCTGTGGATCTTCAAATGCAGATAAATAAATGTCACCAAATGGCAAATCATCCCAAAAAAACTAAATACCACAATTAACTGTCAGAGATAAGAGTCGCCGAGTCGTGGTCGTCAGGATGTATATTTGTGTTTCGGCTCTGAACATGCGTCCTGCGGTCCATCTCTTTGCTGCAGCTCCATCACGTCTCTCTGTGAAAAGCACCATTACAGCCAATTAGCTCCTCTGTCGGTGAAAGAGGGCGGTGGGCTGCCGGCGACTGGCTACTTCCACCACATGAGCTGGATCTATTTTTATGGAAACGGTCGAAGATTAAAATGAGTTTGCTCGGGGGGCAGCTCAGTTACGACGGGGATTCAGAGGTCACCGTGGTTCTGCTTCATTAATAGTGAAGCAGCGTTCGCTCGCTTGTTTATTAACACATTTGCCCCTCCTTAATATGTCCTTTATGTCCTCCTCTTTTTGTCTCCTTGCTCCTCCGTCCCTTCCCCTCTTTTCTTATTATTTCCTGTTGTTAATATCTCTCTCCTTGCTGCCTCCCCTCCTATCTTTTTATTTCCTTCAGTGTTTCCAGTGAGCTCAGTGTGTGTGTGCTCAGTCCTTCGGATTCAGTGTGACAGCTGTCGTGTTACCTCAGGGCTCTGTCCTCCTTCTCACTCCCTTTCCTCCTCCCTCTTTCTCCTCCTCACCGCCGTTTGTCCATTACAACGTGTCAAAACAGGAAGTCATGTATATGTGTTTTTTGTCCTGTATCTCTGAACGCCGACACCGGTTTGATGCGTGTGACCCAGCCTGCTGGCTACAGCTCTCCCGAGCAGAAACTGACAGTGGATCTCTGGAGCCGGAGCTTCCCTCCTCTCCCGACAGGAATAACAGAGCAGAAACATGGCGGCGTATTCTGTCGCGGCTCCGTCAGAGAAACACTCGGGCCTCTGTGCCTCCAGACAGACTGATGATAACCTCTGTTAGCTGTGATCAGAGAGCAGCTCTGTTCTGCTGCTCAGACACAAAGCTCAGCTGTGAGCCTCACCACTCCTCACCAGCTCTTTGATATCTTTTCAGACTGAAGCGTTGACCCCGGAAGTCCTGTTGGACTCGGAGTGGGCCACCGTGGGTTATCGGACCACTGAGACTCATGTTTAATATCGGCATACAAAGGGGAGCACTGGGTAGTCTATGCAGGTTCTGGTCTTTGGACTCTCAGTGACGCCTCCATTTTTCTGTTCTTGATGATGCAGATGGCTCCGAACGCAGGGCTGGACGATATGGTCAAAAAACATCACAATGTGTTTTTGTTTTATTGCTCAATGTCTATTATTGTCACAATCTATGTTATTAAAATAATAATTATTGGTAGTAGTAGTGGTAATATTACTTATTATAATGCTTAATTTACAGTTTTAAGAGTATTCTCCTTAGGTTTTCAGTTGTATTGCAGCTACGTTTCAACCACTGTCAATTTCATTCAATATTGAAACTGGCTTTGTGACTGAAGGTTTTTTTTTTTTGCGGCAGCTGACTGTTTTACAGCAGTAAACATTTGCATTGAAAATAGGAGTATGTGCTTTTTTGAAGCTGGATAAGAGGTTGATGATGCGGACATCGTAGAGGTAGTATATTAAACACTGATTAAAGGAAATAAAAAGTTGAATATTACTTATTCTCAGCAGCTTTACTACATTTTTTTTTTTTTCAAGAAAGGCGAAGGGTGTTTGCACGCCTGCTCCGTTTATTCTGGTTAAATCGACTGTGGTTCGTTTTCCCCCTCGGTGGTGTGATTTGTTTGGGCAGGTGTGAACACGGTAATCACACTTGGTTGCGGACCAAAGCGACCACACAGGACCCCTGAGAGGAAGTGGTCTGTTACCTATAATGCTCCATCGTTACAGGAAATGCTTAAATTCCTGAAACACTAAGTGTGAATGTGCCGCTGACTCTCTCTCTCCTCTCTCTGTAGATCACAGTATTGACTTCGTGGTGATGGACGTGGCGGTGAACGCTGCCGCCGGAGCGCTGAAGGCTTTCTTCGCTGACCTGCCCGACCCTCTGATCCCCTACAGCCTGCACCCGGAGCTGGTGGAGGCCGCAAGTAAGAGCCAACAAACAAACATAAAAACTAACAAGCTGAACATCTTCAGGTCTGAGAAACACCTGAGCCTTGAATTACGAAGTAAAATTCACTCCCTGATTCTTGCAGCACCTACTCGAAAGTACTATGAATTTGATATGAAAATACCCTTTTGACATGCAGGGACATGCATATATACATCCTTGTAGTCAGTGTATTAATACAGTAATGTAGCTGATGCGGCTGCTACATGTCTGACGGCGAGGTACAACGGTGAAAATATTCTAAACATAACGTACACTATAACTGATACAGATTTTTTTGTGTGTCTAAAATGCGTTTTTCTGCTGCTCCCGTCCACAGCCGCCTTAATGAAGCCGTTATATTACTCTCTTCAAAGCCACCAGACTTCTTTCACAATAACATTAATTTTTACCTCACAAAACCTGAGTATACACACAACACCCCTTTAAAAAAATCTGAATTAATCCATTCAGTAGAGGGCGGCTGCAGCTCAGTTTGTAGCTACAGGGAGCCGATGGGTCGCCGGTTCAAGTCCCCAGATGGGCCAAGTACTGAGTGTGAGCTGGTAGCTGCCAGAGGTGCCCTTGAACCAAACCCCCAGCTGCTCGGGGCGCCTGTCAGAGACAGCCTCTCGCTCCGACATCTCTCCATTAATGCATGTCTATAGGTCCTGTTTGTGTATGTAGGATCAATAAAGTTTCTTCTTCTTCTTCTTCTTCTTCTTCTTCTTCTTCTTCTTCTTCTTCTTCTTCTTCTTCTTCTTCTTCTTCTTCTTCTTCTTCTTCTTCTTCTTCTTCTTCTTCTTCTTCTTCTTCTTCTTCTTCTTCTTCTTCTTCTTCCGCCCTTTAATAAAGAAAAACTAGATAAATACACATGTATTTTTACCCTCCTGTCTGCTGTGGCTGCAGAAGTCTGGTAAAGTTTACACTCAGCTTTCTGTCACATCACACACTTAAGAGGCTTTTTCAGCTGCAGGATGTCACACAGCTACACTCTGCTTGTGTGTGTGTGTGTGTGTGTGTGTGTGTGTGTGTGTGTGTGTGTGTGTGTGTGTGTGTGTGTGTGTGTGTGTGTGTGTGTGTGTGTGTGTTTCCTGCTTCTATGTTAGTGATACTGAGGCCGACGACAGCAGATTAATCAGCCAAAAATATGCACGCCGCTGCGTCCTCATCTCTGGAAAATTCTCTTTCCGTCCGTCACTGTTTGGCATTTTGTCACCTCGCTTTCTCTTTGTCTTTCTTCAGCATGTCTTCCTCCCTTCTTTCTCTCCTGTCCTCTCTCAGACAGTGGCGACTGTCTGACCTTTGACCTCCTAAACCTGGGCAGTGGGGAGGTGTTGATTTGGTGGAGATGACTTTAAAAGTGTGGGACTGCTGCATGCACAATCACATTATCACCATCAGTGGATACACTCCTGAATGATGATTACAGATGGACACTTCCAGTCGTCCATTTTTAGTGTAGCCGTTTAATTTATTCTGCATTGAGTCGTCCATTTTTGTAGTTTTAAATAATGTCATATTAAATATGACTTGCCTGAAAGGAAGAGAAAATGTCACATGGAAACTTAGTTTTCCTTTTTTATGGTTCTTCATTAACTCATTTATTCATTTATTCACTGTGTTTTCATTGATGCTGTTAGTTGATTGTTGTTTTTATCTATATTTTATTTTTCTTTTTGGAACAAAACTCGCAGCAGCAGTGGCCTCGTTCCCTGACGCAGGGTTCATTAAAGTTTCATGAAACTGAAAACTCACCATTTATGGTTTTATCACCTCAATGAACCCATTGCATTGTGGGTACACGGTGTTGCCATCATTATTCAGCCCCATCAGACTGATATATATATAGATATAAATTGTTATATTGGTCCCACGGTAAACGTTCTGTGATACTTCTAGTTAATGTTGATATATAGCAGCATGCACTGATGACCTTTGACCTGTTACAGCCATCAGGGGGTCAAAGGCTGCCGTTGGCTCCTCGTTAAGATGATTGATTGTGGGCAGGATGAATAAATCTGTGTGTCGTTGCGTGTTCGGTTGTAGGTTTGTGTATAAACATATATAAACGTCTCCCGCTGCTCCTGGACGGCCGGGAATATCCAGAGTTGTGTTAAAGCAGCTTTGTTGTGACAATCCAAAGGTAAAAGCTCTTATGTCACATCTGCTCTTTAAATATTTAATAAGAGAGCAGAGCGTTTCAGCTTCAGCGAGCTTTCGCCGGCGGGGAGCTGATGGATTCTCTGGAGAGGACGAGGAAGCGTTTACTCTTCAGGAGTACAGCAGGACACGTTTTCTGTTTCTGTTGTTGTTTCAGATCACATCATTCAGCAGCTTCAGCACCATTTTTCTTAGTTTTGTCAGACTAAATATTCTCAGGCTTTTTGAATTGTCTCACTTGCTGGCAGCTGATGAAACATCACGTAACGACAAATCATGTTTCATTTAATAATTTAAAAGGTTATAATATGACTTTTTACACAGTCCAGAAATCAGAGAGGAGACTTTTAGCATTAAAGTATCCTTTTAATCTTATTGACAAGTTGACTCATCAGTTGGCTAATAAAAATTAATTTGGCATATTTAATAGGGTATTATATTAAATATATTATTTATTAAGTAGACGTACCGAACACTTACTTACTATATCTTGCTATATATGCTGATCTGCTGCTTTTCTCTTAATTCAAAATGTCCCTTTCACAGTTGGTGTATCTCTAAAATAATAATCATCATTTCAATCTCGGTCACATCATGGTCAAGTCAAAAGAGTGACAGACATCTCTGTGAATAATAATTTAAGCAGTATACAATGAATAGTCAGTTAGTAGTACATGCATCAGAAAATAGGAGTACACAGAGTGTAATACATCACATACGGTAGATAGAAAACGTCTCCACCTGTTAAAATGACAGGTTTTTAATCAGAGTCACCCTGATTACAAGAGGGTGTGCACACATTATGCAACCACATTATTTTAGTTTTTTATTTTTTTTTTATTTTTTTCCCAGTTGAATTGTTCAGGTTATAGGTCACATTAAATGTGGAAAGGTTCTGAAATGATTTATCATGGTCTCATTTTTTTACAAAACCTGGTATTTCAACAGGAGGATGGAGACTTTTTATATCCGCTGTATGTTAAACAGTCATACAGTACATCAGAAATCCAGTTTAATACAAAATAATGAACATTACAGGCAGGAAAGAGAAGGATAAAACTGCCTCCATTACCCCAAATAGAAGCTGAGTAGAAGTATTTTGTGTATTTTAATAATAATATCAGTTCAGTCTTAAACCAGCTGTTTGTTGTTATTGTGACTTCATTAAATCTGAACACTCAAACACAGATATGTGTATTTTCTCAGTCTGCAGATACTGACCTGTTTGTTTGTAACCACTGAGACGCGATGCAGAAGAGTGTTGTGTGTTGTGTTGTGTTGTGTTGTGTTGTGTTGTGTTGTGTTGTGTTTGTGCGTGTGTGCGTGCACAGCGTGGGAGTTGCTCTTGGCAGCATCTCAGCCTTTTGTTTTTCCAGAGAGAATCATTTCCGTTTCCCAAGAGAGTTTGTGTGAAACGTTAAACGCCTTCTGTCTTGTCTCCCTGTGTGTGTGTGTGTGTGTGTGTGTGTGTGTGTGTGTGTGTGTGTGTGTGTGTGTGTGTGTGTGTGTGTGTGTGTGTGTGTGTGTGTGTCAGAAATCGTGGACTACATTGAGCGTCTGCAGGTGTTGCGGGAGATCGTGAAGAAGTTTCCTCCTGTCAACTACCAGGTCTTCAAATTCATCATCACACACCTCAACAGGTAAGACACACTGAGATAAAACACACAAAGCTTATCACACACACATATACACACACTGAGTTAAATCCTCAGTGTGAAGCTCTAGCAGCAGCTAAATGCCTCAATGTTCAGATGTACGTACGCCTGTGATGACAGTGAACACACCGACTTAAAAACCGCCGTCTGACACGTTGCCGCCGTGTAAACGATGCAGATTTGACATCGAGCCGACACATCCTGAGTGTCTGCACCTTTTATGTTTTTGTATATGTCCTACAGATATGACTGGATGGTGGATTATTCCTTGACAGTAATGTACATAGTGAGAATGTTTAAGTTGCTGTAAAGCATCCAGCAGTCTGGTTAGATTACTGAGGAAAAGACTGAAACAGAGCTGGAGGTGAAGGAGGGAAATGTTTTTCCTTTTCTCTGGTTCTGTCTTATTTCTTCTCTTCTTCTGTCCCGTCCACAGTGATTATTTATTAAATTGTCTATTTAATTATAGCGTCTCTCTAAAGAACCAGTGGCCTGATCAATGTTTAGACTGGGGCTGCATGATTATGGACAAAATGCTTTTTACGATTGTTTTAATCAGCACTGAGATCATGATCATCTATCACAATCATTCATAGATTTTAGGGACAAAATATTTTTATTGCACTTTTGCATTAAAATAAACAGAGCGCTGAGACTGGTCTTCATTCTCAGTTGTACAAGCGGAGCATTTTAAACGTCAGCATCGCCGTCGATCATGTTCATTGAGTTGAGGGAAGCCAAAATCATAATTGCAATTAATATCCGATGAATTGTGCAGCCCTAGTTTAATGTGCTGCGTTGATTTTCTCAGAGTTTTGAGTCTCATTGAGCTTCATGCAGCAGCATTTTTCAGTTGCATGTCTTTGTTCATTTGATATGGACAGAGCACGTTAATGAGCATCAATATGAAATACAGCAAGAATGCCAGTTTCCATCCATAGTCCCGAAGCAGGTAACTGAGACAGAAACAATACAAGTGAACAAATATACAGTATGCAAGTAGAAAATACAAAATATAAATATATTTTTGTATCCTAAAACTCTGTTTGTTCTTTGTACAAGTGTTCAAAGTCAGATTCACCAAACTTGTTGTAAATGGCTTGTTTCAGCCAGATCAATACCACCTGTTTGTTCATCATCAGCATAATCTACAGCCCTGAAACTGCCTGTAAGGCTGCCGGTTCTTCTCTGTGAGCAGCTGTCATTCACAAACGTGTTACCAGAAAGAGTCAAAACACTTTCACACTTCTAGTCTGTGACCGATAGAAAGAGGAAGACGCCATAAAAGTTGATCAATCAAAGGGTTAATATAGCTATAGATCAGACCTGGGCATTATACTGGAACCGGCCCTCGTGACGGTTCTGCCCGGCCCGGGAGATCTCAGACAAACCACACAATTTTACTTATGAAGCTAAAAACAAACAGTACAGAAAATAGCTTTTGTTTTGAAAGGCTTGTGTATTGATAGTGTGCTTCTTCCTGTCACACTTTA
Source organism: Pterois miles (assembly GCA_947000775.1). Taxonomy (NCBI): domain Eukaryota; kingdom Metazoa; phylum Chordata; class Actinopteri; order Perciformes; family Scorpaenidae; genus Pterois; species Pterois miles. The sequence continues at coordinate 7,615,562 of CAMQGK010000001.1, forward strand.
CATTGATGTGAATTGACGTGAGTGATGTTTGAAGCAGGTAAAAATAGGAACAATATAAACAAGGTGAAGTAATACAATAAATAAATTAATAATTGGTAAAAATAGGAACAATATAAACAAGGTGAAGTAATACAATAAATAAATAAATAATAGGTAAAAATAGGAACAGTATAAACAAGGTGAAGTAATAAAAAAAAAAAAAAAAAAAAAAAAAAAAAAGGAAAAAAAAAAAAAAAAAAAAAAAAAAAAAAAAAAAAAAAAAAAAAAAAAAAAAAAAAGTAAAATACAATAAATAAAAAAAAAAATAAATAAATAAATAATAGTTAAAAATAGGAACAATATAAACAAGGTGAAGTAAAACAATAAATAAATAAATAATAGGTAAAAATAGGAACAATATAAACAAGGTGAAGTAATACAATAAATAAATAAATAATAGGTAAAAATAGGAACAATATAAACAAGGTGAAGTAATACAATAAATAAATAAATAAATAATAGGTAAAAATAGGAACAATATAAACAAGGTGAAGTAATACAATAAATAAATAAATAAATAAATAATAGGTAAAAATAGGAACAATATAAACAAGGTGAAGTAAAACAATAAATAAATTAATAATTGGTAAAAATAGGAACAATATAAACAAGGTGAAGTAAAACAATAAATAAATAAATAATAGGTAAAAATAGGAACAATATAAACAAGGTGAAGTAATACAAATAAATAAATAAATAAATAATAGGTAAAAATAGGAACAATATAAACAAGGTGAAGTAAAACAATAAATAAATAAATAAATAAATAATAAGTAAAAATAGGAACAATATAAACAAGGTGAAGTAATACAATAAATAAATAAATAATAGGTAAAAATAGGAACAATATAAACAAGGTGAAGTAAAACAATAAATAAATAAATAATAGGTAAAAATAGGAACAATATAAACAAGGTGAAGTAATACAATAAATAAATAAATAAATAATAGGTAAAAATAGGAACAATATAAACAAGGTGAAGTAAAACAATAAATAAATAAATAAATAATAAGTAAAAATAGGAACAATATAAACAAGGTGAAGTAATACAATAAATAAATAAATAATAGGTAAAAATAGGAACAATATAAACAAGGTGAAGTAAAACAATAAATAAATAAATAATAGGTAAAAATAGGAACAATATAAACAAGGTGAAGTAAAACAATAAATAAATAAATAATAGGTAAAAATAGGAACAATATAAACAAGGTGAAGTAATACAATAAATAAATAAATAAATAATAGGTAAAAATAGGAACAATATAAACAAGGTGAAGTAAAACAATAAATAAATAAATAATAAGTAAAAATAGGAACAATATAAACAAGGTGAAGTAATACAATAAATAAATAAATAAATAATAAGTAAAAATAGGAACAATATAAACAAGGTGAAGTAAAACAATAAAATAAATAATAGGTAAAAATAGGAACAATATAAACAAGGTGAAGTAATACAATAAATAAATAAATAATAGGTAAAAAATAGGAACAATATAAACAAGGTGAAGTAAAACAATAAATAAATTAATAATTGGTAAAAATAGGAACAATATAAACAAGGTGAAGTAATACAATAAATAAATAAATAATAAGTAAAAATAGGAACAATATAAACAAGGTGAAGTAAAACAATAAATAAATAAGTAATTGGTAAAAATAGGAACAATATAAACAAGGTGAAGTAAAACAATAAATAAATAAGTAATTGGTAAAAATAGGAACAATATAAACAAGGTGAAGTAAAACAATAAATAAATAAATAAATAAATAATAGGTAAAAATAGGAACAATATAAACAAGGTGAAGTAAAACAATAAATAAATAAATAATAGGTAAAAATAGGAACAATATAAACAAGGTGAAGTAAAACAATAAATAAATAAATAAATAAATAATAGGTAAAAATAGGAACAATATAAACAAGGTGAAGTAAAACAATAAATAAATAAATAAATAATAAGTAAAAATAGGAACAATATAAACAAGGTGAAGTAATACAATAAATAAATAAATAAATAATAAGTAAAAATAGGAACAATATAAACAAGGTGAAGTAAAACAATAAATAAATTAATAATTGGTAAAAATAGGAACAATATAAACAAGGTGAAGTAATACAATAAATAAATAAATAGTAGGTAAAAATAGGAACAATATAAACAAGGTGAAGTAATACAATAAATAAATAAATAAATAATAGTTAAAAATAGGAACAATAGATGCAGTATTGACAATAGACAGACTATTAACACAACTGCACAAGTGGAAAAATAGCCGTTGCCCAGTTATTGTAATGACGTTTCACCTGAGAGTTTTGCACAAAATGAGCCCAGCGTCCGTGTGGACAGGCAGCCTTTACGTCGCTCAGACGACACGTCTGAATGACTCCTTTCAAAGAGAAAATGCAAATAAATCTAATAAAATCTAAATAAATCTGTGCTTGTAGGAACAACACGGCTGCGTTTTCCGACTCGGATGAAATGATCACACGTCACGCTGAATAATTTGATCCGCTATCACGCGTGATGACTCGGTGTTATCCGTCCCGTCGTCTCCCAGCAGACAGACTTCCCTTCATCCTGCTCAGCCCAGCAGCTGGACAGTGTTCAGTGACAGCTGTCATTAATCTAATTAAACCTTTAATAAATCATGATGTCACACTTCATCAGTCATTGATTTAATCGCAGCAGCAGTCAGCTGATGCTGCAACGAGACAAGATCGGCTCATTTTGTTGTCACAGCTGATTAATTCTGTTTATTTAACCACATGTAAAACAGTGTTTTCAGTTCTGGTGTTAATTTAATGAATAAATCAGGTTTTAAGGCTTTTCAGTGAGCCAGGGTAATGCAGGCTGAAACAAGTTTATGTTTATTAATACAGTATTAATACATCTTTATAGGACTGGTTTATTAATCAATATTTCTGTAATGCTCAACAGTGAAATACAGTTCATTGTTCTGAATATCAGTTTGATTATTTTGTAGTGATCAAACTGTATAATGATGGAAAATAGTCATATTAATGTCAGGCAATTACACAATGACAGAGTATTTATATGCATGTATTTAACTTATGAAATAATCTGTTCATATCACATCATTCACCTGTTAAACAGGTGAAGGAACACCAACTTTGCGTCTTAAATGTAATCAAGTTAAAGAAAAGAAAGAATCAAAATTTCAATGAGAAAAAAAAAAAATAAGATAAAAAATATTTATCTTTGTATTAATCCATCTATTTATTTACTCATATATTTAATTTTCCTTTTTATGTGTTTATTTATTTTTTGTTATTTTTTATTTAAGTATTTACGTTTGCATTTATTTTTATTTGTTTGTTTTTTTGCACTTAAAAGTATTAAAATATTTTTTTCATTTATTTTATATTTATTTTGAAATGTATGTATTTATATGTATTTATTTGTATTATTTATTATGTACTCCATAAATTTGTAATTTGTGATGTTAAGATAAAAAAAGGTTAAAAACTATGTTTTGTCATTTTAGCTGTGATGGACGGTGTTTTACGATTAGATGATCGGCTTCTGGATCAGTAGTTTCTGATGGTTCTAGGTGAGTTTTCAGCGTTTTAACCGTTTCTCTGCCACCGTTTGTTCCCGCAGGGTGAGCCAGCACAGCAAGACCACCCTGATGACGGCGGACAACCTGTCCATCTGCTTCTGGCCCACGCTGATGCGACCCGACTTCGAGAACAAGGACACGCTGTCCACCACCAAGCTGAACCAGGCCGTCATCGAGTCCTTCATCGTGCAGAGCGACTACTTCTTCCACGGCGGCGAGGTGGCCGAGAGCTCCAGCAGCGAGGGAACGCCTCCGCCGCACTGCCACAACATGGTGGAGGCTCTGCTCCCGCTGCAGCTGCCCCCGCCCCTGCAGCCGCAGCAGATCCAGCACACCCTGCACCCCGACCCGCTGATCTGACGGCCACAGGAGCATGCTGGGAAGTGAAGTCTGGGGGTTGTTCGCCCAGGCTGCGTGGAGGTCGTCTTCTGCTCTGCAAAACGCCGGTCGGCTGTTAGATTAAAAAATAAAATAACCCGTTGGTGCAGCCGCTGTTTGTCATCGACTTTGAGGTGAATGAGCTTCGGGGCTTAGAGACACATCGACCGTTTGTTGGATTAAACCAAATCTGTGAGATCGGCTCATCCTGCGAGGTAAATCCTGGATTAGAGAATTACAATCAGACGTCACCTTTTTGGGACTAATTTCTGGATCTGACTGCCCCTTTTATGATACGGAGACTGAAAGTAGTTGATGATTTGATTTGGCACATAGTGACACTAATCGTTTAGCAGGGTCTGACTTGGATTTACAGATAGAGATTACCCTCCTCCTACCTTAACCTGATGGAATAGCACACTGGGGTCCTGAGCAAGTCCCCCTTAAACCCTGTCCCCCTTTTCCTGCTCAGAAACAGAAAAGGGAAATTAAAACTTTAGTGTCCCCACGACTGCAACTCAAATATGAAACAACTGACTTAGATATTTGACTGACTGGTTATTGACTCACTGGCAGATTTTTTTTTTTTTTTTTTTTTTTTTTTTTTGACATTTCGGCAAAGGAAAATATTTCTTCTTCTTCTTTTGTTGACCTGAAACTGGCCAATAAGAGGAGGCGAGGGAACCTCACACCACAACTTTTCCCTCAGACGTCGACGACGGTGGATTTGTGAACTCCTCACAGAAATCTGATAAATTGAGGGTTGTTTTTAGTTTCGGGGAGGTTGGGGGCTCTGGTTTTAAATACTAAAAAGACTAAATGAAACGATCCCTACGCCACTACGTGAACTTTGACCCCCTTAAAGGACAGCACATGCACGATTTGTGTCAAGGGTCTCACATGCCAATTTCATGTCTGTTTGCGTCGTTTATGTTTTTATGTTTCACTTTTTTTTTTTTTTGTCTGATTTCTACCCAGTTTGAATGTGTGTGATGACGATGCTGTGTACCTGTGTGAACTGACCTGTGGTCTGTATTACAGCCAGTTTGTACCTTCTCTGTAGAGGGAAGGGGGGATTCAGGAGGGAATTAAGAACCGCGGACTAACGGACTCGTAGCGCTCCGTACGAGAGAATCGGACTTTACAAACCTGCAACCTAACTGTCTCATCTCTAAACTCTTAATGCAACGACTGACGTCTCTCGCCCCGAAGAGACGACCCCTCGACGGCGGCACACGAGTGAGGAAACCGCTGCGTCGCGGTGCGTCTGGTGCGTCCTGGTGCGTCCTGGATCTGTTCGGTTCGAGGAGGCGTCTTCCGTGTTCGATGACTTCCTGTCACTCCGTCTGAGGACGCTTCCCACTTTTTCATTTCTACTTTTTGTTCTGTTGGTTTGTTGGAAACTAAAATTTGCATGTCTCTGTTTTTGCCACAGTGAGGAAAAAAAAAAAAAAGAAATTTAAAGTTAAAAAAGAAATGAAACTCTAAAGGAGCTCTTGTTCAGATTTGCATCGTTTTATCTGAATCTTTCTTTTTGGTTTAAGGGGAACATTTCCACAGAAAAACTCTAAGAGGGGTTTTTGCATTTCTTTCTTTTCCGTCATGCAAAAAAATCAACTCTTAATATCATATTTTTGGTTATATGTCGAATAGTTTTCCCTAAATATAGGAAAGAAGTATATATAGTATATATATATAAATATATATAAATTTATCAGCAGCAGAGGTTGCTGATTTAGTGAAATACCACGGGGTACTGGACTGTATAATCTGTCAGAAGCTATAATCATATTTCTTTGTGGTTCTGATGGTGTAACTGAAACCCATCTTTTTATTCTGATGGTGTGTGTGTGTGTGTGTGTGTGTGTGTGTGTGTGTGTGTGTGTGTGTGTGTGTGTGTGTGTGTGTGAAGAGGGGAGGGGGTTTGATAGCAGATCTGTGGGTTTTAATCCTTTTTGGCTCGTCTGAAAGAGGAGAGAAGTCCCTCGTTACTTTCTTCGTTGCTGACACTGAAACAGCGAGGCCGGCAAAAAAAAAAAAAAAAAAAAAAAAATCAGGTGAAGTTTAATTTAGTGACACTTTAAATTTTAGTGCAGCAGATCTTGGGTTTCTCTCATGTGTTTGTATCCCTGGCGATCCTCGGCATTCCCATGAGGTTAAACATGAGTCACAGTTATTTCCTGAATCCTCAAACACTCCTCTGTCCATCTGGATGAAATACTCCACCTGCTGCACAGTATGGTGACGGAGCCGTACTGAAATAATTAGATATTATATATAATTCCCAAGTTTCCTGGAAAGAACTTTGTAATGTGCAGTAGTGGAAAGTATTTACTCAAGTACACTTTAGGGGTACTTGTACTGGAGAATTTCACTTCTATGCTACTTTTTACTTTTACATTTCAGAGGGAAACACTGCGCTTTTTACTCCACTACATTTACTCCATAAAACATATTCAACTTTTGACTTTTAGCTATTTTTTTACACAGTAGTATTGCCACTTTTGTCTGAGTAATATCTGAATTAGGGCTGTTAGTCCAATAAAATATTAAATTGTTATTAATCACACCTTTGTTTTCCATTCTAAATGTACCTTAAAGGGAGATTTGTCCAGTATTTAATCCTCTTATCAACATGGGAGTGGACAAATATACCACTTTATGCAAATGTATGTGTATATTTACTATTGGAAATTATATAACAACACAAAACAATGGCAGATATTGTCCAGAAACCCTCACAGGTTGCATTGTAGTTGACTGTATTTGAAAAATTTGGTGTAAGTAAGGTCAGATTAATCAGATAGACGTATTGTTCAAAATTGACCTGTGAGCTCTGATTGACCCAGAGTCCCAGAAACCCAAACAGTACACTAGAATACCTGCTCCAGGTTTAGTGTTGATTTAATTCAGTATGTGCACCATATTAGAGTATTATCTGCTGCAATATTAATGGTGTTAAAGGTAGATTTTGAGACAGGGCACCTCTATAAGACCACACTATCAGGTAAAAACTAAGGTTGTCAATTGATTACAGTTAATCCCAATTAATCACACGTTTATTAGGGCTGTCAATGTTCAAAATAAAACTTAAAGGGACATTCATCAAGTATTTAATCCTCTCATCAACGTGGGAGTGAACAAATATGCCACTTTATCCAAATGTATGTATATATTTATTATTATAAATCAGTAACAACACTAATCAATACCAGATATTGTCCAGAAACCCTCCCAGGTTCTGACTTTAGCATCAACAATCTGCTCCAATCAGAACATGGCAAACTGCAGCCCAACAGACAACAACAGCTGTCAGTGTGTCAGAGTGCTGACTGGACTATGACTTGATCCAGACTGACTGGGACTATCAGAAAGTGGGCATGTCTGTAAAGGGGAGACTGGTGGGGACCCAGAGAACCCATTTACATCCACACATCTGGAGGTCAGAGGTCAAGTCTGGAGCCTCATTTAACCTCCTTCACTACCAGCTAGTCTGACCTGGTTGGTACTGATGGATCCATCAGGTTCTCTAGTTTCAGATGAGACCAGGATGTAGTGGTAGTAGTAGTAGTAGTAGTAGTAGTAGTAGTCTGACCTGGTTGGTACCGATGGATCCATCAGGTTCTCTAGTTTCAGATGAGACCAGGATGTAGTGGTAGTAGGGATGAGGAAGTAGTAGTAGTAGTAGTAGTAGTAGTAGTCTGACCTGGTTGGTACTGATGGATCCATCAGGTTCTCTAGTTTCAGATGAGACCAGATATAGTAGTAGTAGTAGTAGTAGTAGTAGTAGTAGTAGTAGTAGTCTGACCTGGTTGGTACTGATGGATCCATCAGGTTCTCTAGTTTCAGATGAGACCAGTATATAGTAGTAGTAGTAGTAGTAGTAGTAGTAGTAGTAGTAGTCTGACCTGGTTGGTACTGATGGATCCATCAGGTTCTCTAGTTTCAGATGAGACCAGTAGTAGTAGTAGTAGTAGTAGTAGTAGTAGTCTGAGTGGTAGTATGAACTGGTTGGTAGTGATGGATCCATCAGGTTTTGTTTGACCAGTTGTTGTGTGGTGTTGTGGTAGTAGTAGTAGTAGGATGGGTGGTTGGTACTGATGGATCCATCAGGTTCTCTAGTTTCAGATGAGACCAGTATGTAGTAGTAGTAGTAGTAGTAGTAGTAGTAGTCTGACCTGGTTGGTACTGATGGATCCATCAGGTTCTCTAGTTTCAGATGAGACCAGTATGTAGTAGTAGTGGGTAGTAGTAGTAGTAGTAGTAGTAGTCTGACCTGGTTGGTACTGATGGATTCATCAGGTTCTGTAGTTTCAGATGAGACCAGTATGTAGTAGTAGTAGTAGTAGTAGTAGTAGTAGTAGTAGTAGTAGTAGTAGTCTGACCTGGTTGGTGCTGATGGATCCATCAGGTTCTCTAGTTTCAGATGAGTCCAGGATGTAGTAGTAGTAGTAGTAGTAGTAGTAGTAGTCTGACCTGGTTGGTACTGATGGATCCATCAGGTTCTCTAGTTTCAGATGAGACCAGTATGGTAGTAGTAGTAGTAGTAGTAGTAGTAGTAGTAGTCTGACCTGGTTGGTGCTGATGGATCCATCAGGTTCTCTAGTTTCAGATGAGACCAGTAGTAGTAGTAGTAGTAGTAGTAGTAGTAGTCTGACCTGGTTGGTACTGATGGATCCATCAGGTTCTCTAGTTTCAGATGAGACCAGTAGTAGTAGTAGTAGTAGTAGTAGTAGTAGTAGTAGTCTGACCTGGTTGGTGCTGATGGATCCATCAGGGTCTCTAGTTTCAGATGAGACCAGTATGTAGTAGTAGTAGTAGTAGTAGTAGTAGTAGTAGTAGTCTGACCTGGTTGGTGCTGATGGATCCATCAGGTTCTCTAGTTTCAGATGAGACCAGTAGTAGTAGTAGTAGTAGTAGTAGTAGTAGTAGTAGTAGTAGTCTGACCTGGTTGGTGCTGATGGATCCATCAGGTTCTCTAGTTTCAGATGAGACCAGTAGTAGTAGTAGTAGTAGTAGTAGTAGTAGTAGTAGTAGTAGTAGTAGTCTGACCTGGTTGGTGCTGATGGATCCATCAGGTTCTCTAGTTTCAGATGAGACCAGTAGTAGTAGTAGTAGTAGTAGTAGTAGTAGTAGTAGTAGTCTGACCTGGTTGGTGCTGATGGATCCATCAGGGTCTCTAGTTTCAGATGAGACCAGTATGTAGTAGTAGTAGTAGTAGTAGTAGTAGTAGTAGTAGTCTGACCTGGTTGGTACTGATGGATCCATCAGGGTCTCTAGTTTCAGATGAGACCAGTATGTAGTAGTAGTAGTAGTAGTAGTAGTAGTAGTAGTAGTAGTAGTAGTAGTAGTAGTAGTAGTAGTCTGACCTGGTTGGTGCTGATGGATCCATCAGGGTCTCTAGTTTCAGATGAGACCAGTAGTAGTAGTAGTAGTAGTAGTAGTAGTAGTAGTAGTAGTAGTAGTAGTAGTAGTAGTAGTCTGACCTGGTTGGTGCTGATGGATCCATCAGGGTCTCTAGTTTCAGTATCTTCACTCTAGCTTTAAAACCTAAAAATCACAAGTTGCATGAAAGAAATAAGTGGCCTCGAAACAAATTTGTGTTGAGGCGTCATTGCCTCGTTGACTCTGACAGCCCTAATATTCCACCTCTGGTATTTTGGTGCTAATTATAGAGAAAGTAGAGAGTGGCCCAATTGGCACACTTCTAATCAGTTCATTTCAGTTAATTGCTGGCGTCACCCAGAGAGACTTTAATCAGGACACAGCAGGTCAGCTGAAACAAGTCTACATGAAAACAATTCAGCATATACACAGAATAAAGTTCTTTTATTTATTATTTGAGTAATTAATTCATATTTATTTTGGTTTTATTGCAGATTTTTCTTTAAATTTCTACTAAATGACAGTTCTTTCCAGGTAATGTACTAGGAAATTATTCAGCTTTTCAGTTATATTGTCTTTATTAATGTTATGTAGTGTTTTTTTTAAGGAGGTACTGTTTGTCATTTCATGCACTTGACTGAAAGCTATTTAATCCAGATGTACAGAAGAGTCCTTTAGGAGTCAGAAAATAACGTGAAGTTTTTCACTAATGCCTATTCCTTCAGCAATGTCCAGAGGAAAAGACTAGATAACACTCTGAATTCATGGTCTTATCTCAGCTTTATTCAGTAGTGAGAATATCTGGAGTCTGATGGTTTGATCGACGTGGCGGTTAAAGTTTGATCGCCAAATTAAAAGCCCTTCATTCATAATTGAACACGCTGTCGTTAACTTCCTCTCTGCTCTTTCTGCAGCAGTCAAGCATCGCTTCATTACACCTCAACCAGGAGTCTATCAGACGGATCCTTGTATGGGTGATTTATACCCAGAATGCACTGCTCCACTGGGGCTATTTGTGTGATGTATGGTGGAATAAGGAGGAAAAATTGGAGACTGTCAGCAGTTTTTTTTTTTTTTTTTTTTTTTTTTTGTTGGACCTTCTCTCAAAATGTGATCAGTAACAGCGTTTGGATGAGCGTCAGCGACGGGATGAATCCCATTATACGGAAACGTGGAGCGGGGTGTGTCCCGTTTCAGACGTGTGTTTCCTGTGTCCTCAGATTGGTCAGCTGTTTCCTGCACAGCTGATCTTTTTACCCAGATAAAGTCATTCGGTGATTTCTGTTTTGTCACATTCTGCCAATATATTTTGTTTAAATGAACCAGTTTAATTTCAGAAAACCTGATTCATCTTCCCATCAGTGTTGAAACGATTTGTCTGCCAGCAGAAAACTGATATAATTGATGGTTTGTAGTAATTTATCAAAAAAAACAACAACATATTGCTGGTTCCAGTTCACCGTGTCTTGATTGTCTTGATTTTGTGACTTTTTTGTAGTTTTTTTATACTTTTAAATGTCACATTTTGAGATTTTGAATTATCGGTCAGACAAAACAAGGTATTTAAATCCTTCAATTCTTGTGAAAGGAAACTCAATTTGTTTTTATTGTCAGATTCTGCCAATATTTGTTTTAATGAAGTAGTTTGAACTCAGAAAACGTAATTAATCTTCCCACCAGTGTTTGTCTATCAGCAGAAAATTGATACAATTGATCATTTTATTGTAATTAATGAAACAAAAATCAATCAATGTTAGATTTTGCCACCTTTTTAGTATTTCTTTTAAATATCATATTTTGGGGTTTTTGGACAAAAAGCGGTATTTGAAGAATTTTTAATTTGATAAATCTAAAAAAAATAATCAACATATTAGCCAATTTTAATATATACAATATATATATATATATAACAATGTGAGAGGACACAAACTTTTAAGGGTAGACAAAGAATGAAGCCAACATAGATTATTATTTTTTATTTTAATTTGAGGAAAGAAGGTCGTACTGAAGAGAGATGAAATGGAGCCAAAGGCCTGTCTGGACATCACCACAAATCTGATTTAGCGAACTTTTAAAGGGCACATTGAAGGGCACACGTGTCTGGAATGGGACACACGAGATGTCGTCTTCTTTGAGGTGTGAATGAGAAGCTAAAGGGCGTTAAAGGGGATAAATATTCAGAATGGAACGTAGCCAGAAGCCCATTTTAAGGTTTTATGATGGTGGACTGAAGGGGACGATGAAGGGGACGATGAAGGGGACGACGAAGGGGACGACGAAGGGAGCGAGTGGCGACGGTGGAGCAGAGCCAAGAGCGTCCTGGTTTTTAAGGGGGTCGGGTCAGGTTGGGGGGGGGGGGCTCAGCAGCTGCTAGATAATAAAAGATTAAGCTGTTCGTCTGTAGTTTCTCATCAATCAATCAACTTTTTTTATTTGTTATGTTGTTGATAAGATCTGTTCTCATCCAGTCACACCGGTGTACAAACCAACTGACTTTTAACGTCATCCGCTGTGTATTATAGTAAATAAAAATGATTTTCAGAAATGAAAAACTCTAAAACAATTTTTTTCTGTTTTCTCTCCATAATGTTTCCAAATAAAGTTTCTTTTTTTTCCAAAGTTGCTGTGAGTCTTTTTCATTTCTTCCTTTAACTGTATTTTCAAGGCTTTATAAATAAAGTATTCAAGTGTGAACTCTACAGAGGGGCAGCGTAACAACGGGACAACGTAACAGTCTTTCCACATATATATATATATACTGTATATATAACTGTGCTGCCTTTATAAAACCAAAACATATTTTTGGAGGAATCCATCAATCAATATTTATTAGTTTATTGATGATGTGTGTATTTTTGTTCTCAAGTATGTTTTTTATGCGATATGTCTTTACTTGGTGAAGGTTGTCTGGCGCTTCAGGGTTGCAGTCCTAGTGTTTCTGTGTTTGGTTGTATTTGCTTCCTAAGGAAGGGGATCAGCCCATTTAAACAGCTAAATGTCAGCATTTAAAGAAAAGGAATCAGAGATATCATATAAAGAGCCTCAGAGGTTTAGTGATTTAACCGTATAAATAAAACATTTTAATATTAAACTGTGACATCTGACTTATTCCTGTTGAAGGGCCCTTCAGCGACGAGAGAATCAGAGCCATGAACGTGGAGCTGCCGCAGTACTGTATCCAGTAGTACTCTCAGTAGTGCTTGTAGTACTAGTAGTCAGTGAAAATACTTACTTCTACTACTGATCTTTTTAGATAGATACTTAACCTAGCTGATTTAGTACAGACAATACAAACCAAACAAATATAAAAGAAAATGTTCTCATTTTTTATTTCTTTAACTGTATTTTTCTGGGTTCATAAAAACACATGATATTATGTTTTAATATTTAGCTGTACCACATATAATAGTACTGTTAGAGGTAGAAATAATAGCAGTCAGTGGTGAAAATATTGATCTCTACTTTATTCATTTAGCTTATTAATTACAGACAATATAACCCAAATAAATTAATAACAGCTAAATAATAACTAATAACCAAAGTAGCAATACCCCACTGTAAAAATACTGCATTCAAATGTACCCCGGTTAGTTAGTACATTTACCCATGGACTGTACTTAAGTGTTTTTTGTGGTACTTATAATGATGTAGTAGTAGTATTATTGTAGTATTATAATACTGTATAGTACTGAACACAGCTCAGCCCTACAGACACTCAGGTGTTGAGCAGGTAAAGAGCTCCACCTCGTGGTCACAGTGTGAACTGCATCACAAAAGCATCTAAATGTTAAAAGGACAAAATGAGTTCAGTCTGGTATCAGATGTGTAGATTTTGCTGTTGTCTTTAAAATCATGTTTTTCTGTACTGTCAGGTTGATTTTATACACATTTCAACACAGAGAACACACATTTTATTTTACTCAAGTAAAAGCTGCAACACCAGAGAGTATAAATACTCTATTACAAATAAAAGTCCTGCATTCAAAGTAAAAATACAAAAGTTTTAGCATCAAAATACACTTAAAGTACCAAAAGACGATAGATGATGCATCAATATGTACGTCACACATCATATGCTGTTTGTACAATGTTTGTACAGTATTTGACTCTGAGATGTAGAGGAGTAACCTAGAAGTATAAAGTAAAAGAAAATGGAAATAATGAATTAAAGTACCTACTTTAAGCATATGCAGTACATGTAGTTGAATAAATACTTCCAAGACTAAACAAAATAGCAAAACACAACACATATAATAAAATTATCCCCCATCAAGCATCTCTGCCATCGTCTCCTCTTTTCTTTCTTGACGGTGGAAGAAACACTGAACCAAATTAAAATATTTAAACTTCGTAAACGTTAATGTAACTTATGCCAAGTTTACCACTGGAGTTATTCAACACTGGTTAACACTTAACTTTGTCATCATCTTTGATGTTTGAATATTTGTGGGTAATAAAAGTAAGAAAAGACTATTTTCTCAATGCTGTTTGGTTTGCTTTACTGTCCCAGAGAACAGGGACCTGCTGGGCTGGTAGAAACATCACAGTAGGCCTTTTCCATCACCTCAGCTTTTACAAAATAATAATCTTTTACTACTTTATAGACTGTAGACTTACTAATAAATGAATTATGAGCATTTCCCAGAGTTTCCTGTCCACTGTCAGTCTCTACCTGTCCACCAGATACCCTCAGGTGTTTCCACCTGTTCCAGTCACCTGACCTTCCCCACCCACCCTGCTCACCTGTCTCCACTTTCTCTCATTAACATATAAACGGCCCTTTTCTGCTCATTTCTTGTCACATTCTCAAAGCTGATGTGTAGCGCGCCTCTGCTTGCCAACCTATGTCATTAGGACCCTGAAACCTGTTGCCTGAAAATTGTTGTCTGCATGTTTTTTAACCTTATGTGATTTTTTTGGGATTTTTTGGGATTTCTTACCTACCTGTTTGGGCTTTCTTTCCTGGATTTGACTCCTCTGTGAGCTGTTGTACTTTTTAATCTGGTCAATAAATCCTTTAATAGCACCAATCTGCTTTCTCTGTTGCTAGCATTCACTTATTTTCTGATTTATTTATTTTTCTAAAAGATGAAAACAGCACTTTCTCTTTTCTTACCCATTTAAAATGATCTTAATCCAGTTAACAAATGTATGGTACGTGGCTGCAGATGGTAGTTTTGGCTAGTTTCTGAATGAGGTTTGGCTTGGTGTAATTTGAAGTCATGTAAAGGCACAAATGTAGCTTCGGGGCTCTTATTTTTGAACTACTCCAAATTAATAAGGTAAAAAATAATGATTTTGAGTCTGTATGTGGTCAAGAGTTGTGTTTAATTGAAATGAGTCGGTCACAGTCAGGATTTAAAACCTTATTTTGAAAACCGGATGTAGTATATTTACGGTAACTTCGGTAACCGCAGTTTGATAACTTGTTAGTATGCGGTGTGCGCGGGTCCGCGTTGATTTGAGATATCACGGCTTCTCCTCAGGTAAGACTTGAACACTGCAACACCTCGCTTAAATGATGACGTCGGGAGGAAGGAAGCAGTGAGAAAACTGACATTTATTCGACTTTATGGACGTTTCCAGAGAAGTTTATCTCTCCGGTCAGGTTCAATACATTTACCGTAAAGGTCAGAATACAGGTGCACTTGGTTTGACAGCGGAGTTGAGTGACTGTGAGCTCGACGGCTTCACCGCAGAAATGTATGGTATCGCACAACATAATTCAACAGAAACTACAATATCGGTAGCCTACCGATAGGTAGCCTACTTACTTGGCTATTGCTTAGCTAGTATTCTTCGTACAGATTGGCCGCGTAGGCTAGCTAACGTTAGCTAACTGTTTTCTAAATGATTTAGTGTTAGCCAGGAACGATAGCTACCGTTAGCTTAGCGGTTTTTGAACTGATTTGGTGTTAGCTAAGTAGCTAACGTTAGCTAACTATTTTCTAAATGATTTAGTGTTAGCCAGGAACGATAGCTACCGTTAGCTTAGCGGTTTTTGAACTGATTTGGTGTTAGCTAAGTAGCTAACGTTAGCTAACTGTTTTCTAAATGATTTAGTGTTAGCCAGGAACGATAGCTACCGTTAGCTTAGCGGTTTTTGAACTGATTTGGTGTTAGCTAAGTAGCTAACGTTAGCTAACTGTGTTCTAAATGATTTAGTGTTATGGTGCTTTCAAGTGGAACTCGTGAACACTACATGCGTTGCGTTCAAGAGGTTAAGTCTTGAAGAACACCGCTGCCAAGCAACTGCAATATTATCGTTACTGTCCTATAAGCCACGGAGGCTAACAGGTTAGCAAGCTAGCTGGTGGGTAACAGTATGCAGGAAATGTAAAGACAAAATATCAGAGAAAGATGAGGTTGTTGAGAATATCAACAGCTTCCTCAGACAGATTATAAAATCACCAAGAAAAACAATACATGAGTAAAACTCCAATATACTGTACAATATTTAACTTACTATGCTCTGATACCAGCAATATTGTAGTTGGTTGAGGTGGGGCTCATTTTTAACTATTAAATGATTATTGTCGTTATGGATTAATCAAGAAGTATTGACAACTAAATGTGCTTCAAATACTTGTAGAGAAGTGGAGTAAAACTACAGTATTTCCCTCTGAGATGTAGAAGTAGAAAGTGGCACGGAAAGAAAAGAAAATGCAACTACCTCAAATTTTAAGTGCAATACTTGAGTAAATGTATTTAATACATATTTATTAAAAATAATATACATCTGTATATGTGATGATATGTGAAGCGTCCTGAGTCTATTAATGACTGCTGATTCTCATTCAGGTGTGTCTGTTTAAACAGTACCGTATGTCAGGGTGAAACCATTATTAATGTGAAGCCATTATTAATGTGATTAGTTCCTGTTGAGCTCTGGTGAAACAGATCTTTACTGCTCTGCAAAGTGTTTTCCCCACTGTGAGACTGTTAAAGGAATATCTTATTTTACACACAGCTGCTTTATGTCAACTGTTTTGATGAGATTTCTGCAGTCTGTCAGCAGATGGCGCTGTGGTGTAGTGTTGAAAAGCAATGAAGTCTGTGATTCAGTCAGGTTTTACTGTTTTTAAATCAGAAACCAGTGGTGGAATGTAACTAAGTACATTTACTCAAGTACTAGTACAATTTGAAGATACTCTACGAGTCGTTTGTTTTCATGCCATCTCTTCTTCTGCTCCACAATCTTACAGCTCTAGTCAATTTATAAATTAAGATTTCTGCATATGAAGAGTTTATAAAATATGGTGTTTTGTTATTAAACTCCCTAAGAGTTTATAAGGATACAGAAACAATTAAATCAATAAGTTTTTCCCTCTGGGGATTAAGAAAGGTTCATCTTATCTTAATTAGAATATTAATGTGAAACTATTTTGATGGTTGAAGTCAATTTTTTTGTAACTATTTCATGATTTCAGTTTCAGAAATGTGAAGATTTGCTGCTTGACCTTTAAATGATTTTAATATATTTGAATTTGTTTGGGTCTTTAGATTTTTCTGCATTCAATACTTTTATTATTATTGCTTGAAGTACTTTTTTCTGATTATACTTACATGCTTTTACTTAAGTAACATTTTCAATGCATGACTTTTCCTTGTAATGGAGTATTTTCAAAGCTTGGTATTAGTACTTTTACTAAAGTAAAGTATTTGAATACGTCTTGAACTAATTGTCGTAAACTGGTGGTCACAAATCTGGTTGAACCATAGTCACACTGTCAGGATGAAGCAGATTAGCTGTAATATGTAAAGATGTACTTTTTTATTTTGATTGGTGCTTATTTACTCATGAACATGTAGAAAGATAATTTAGATTTAACACCAGAATTTAAGTGGCATTAAAAGTTCACAAAAGTAAAATAAAGAAGATAACCAAAAGTAATGTAAATGTAAATTATTAAGGAAATTATAATACACATAACAGGAAATCGCTATAGATTTTAATTGTATTTTCTAAAGAATGGAGAAAAATGCTGATATATTGTTAATCAAAATCACATGGGAGTGTACCAGTTGAACATGTATTCCATAATTACTGCCAAATTAGCAGTTTAAATTACTGAATTAACTTCACTCTTTCAGAGCATCTCGGGGAGTTTTGTGATGTTGGACTGTCATGTTTCCTTCTAAATGTCCTTAGAAGATATTTGGTGGAGCAGAGAGCCAACAGCATATTTATTTATTTACAAATCTACATATTTGTGCACTTGATTACTGACTGTGTTAAAGCAAATTTTTGGTTTCCTCAGTTGCTGTGTAATATTTATGTTTTATTTGAATTTCACACAAATCAAATAAGTTTCAAGTGTTTTGAATTTTGCTTCAATTTAGGTTGGACTACACTGGCATATCATTCAGCCTGATGCTGTGATGGGTTGTGGCTGGACATATGTGCACAAAACATCATTATCATCTTAAATGGGATAATCTGCAGATTTAGTTTTGGTTCATAATTCACATCATTCTTTCCAGGCAGGAATCATTTAAACATTTAAAGTTGCAAATCAATTTTTTTTTAAGAAAATTATTTGGAAACTATAGGTAAAATATAGTGTATTGTATAGCCTGGTTAAATTTAAATACGTCATTGTCTTTTGAACACACCACATTGTCCTTTCGTCTCTCCTGCAGGTTCTCTTCTTCTTCCTCGTCTTCTTCTTCTGCACTTCCGTGAGTCACCAGGCGGAGGCGTCGATGGCTTCCTGCCGTCCCTGTGCAGTGCTTTCTCCTCCAACGCAGAAAAAGAGAGCAGCTGCTTCTCACATCCCCGTCTTTGCTCTGTCATCCTCTCCCTCCTCCTCCTCCTCCTCCCCCTCAGGAAGGGGAGCACCACACCCTGTCAGCCAATCAGAGCTCAGCTCCACCTTCCCCATCACATCATCTCAGTTTCCAAGGTAACAGGGCACCCCTCTCTCTCTCTCTCCCCCTCTGTTTCCATACTGAAAGGTGCCGCATCATCATCCCTCCCATCCGTCCCACTCTGAGCTGGTGGCTACTTTAGCTTTAGCTTCCTTTCTGTTAGCATCATATCTCTCTCTCTCTCTCACTCTTGCCTCTCTCTCTCTCTCTCTCTATCGCTCTGCAGTGGGATTGCCACAACATCAGAGGCACCTCCCTCCCTCACTCTCCTCCCTCCCTCTCTCTCTGCATCCTCCAACATCCGACACTCAGGAAGAGGAGACAGGAACGAGATGGACTAAAGAAGAAGAAGAGATGTGGTATGTACTGCTGAAGCTGCTCTGTTTCACCTCCCTGCTGCTTTCTGTCTATGAAAGAGTGTGTGTGTGTGTGTGTGTGTGTGTGTGTGTGTGTGTGTGTGTGTGTGTGTGTGTGTGTGTGTGTGTGTGTGTGTGTTAAGCCTAATCCTTCGTGGAATGCAGATTTAATGAGCTGTCTGATGCTAACACCAACACAATGATGCAAGGAGAGAGAGAATAAGATGAAGAGAGAGACAGCAGCAGAGGGAGGTGACTCCCAGTGTCTCTCCCTCTCTCAGCTTTTGTTATGGAGGCCTGCTCTGCAGAAGAGCTCGCTCTGCCTGCTGCATACAGAAAGAGGCCAACACCTCTCCTCTCTGTTCCCAGTCTGCTGCCCTGCTTTCTACTGGGCTGTCACACTGGTTCCCATGTGCTGCTTGCTGAAGTGTCTTTCACTGGGTTAAAAACATGCATGTGAGGTGAATCCTGCTTTGCAATGTGGTGTTTACCAGCCAGTATTTTTTACCCGATCTCAGCTTTGTTTTTGCTCAAAGTTTAGATTTTGAGGAACCAGGGATGAATGTCGTTTTAACTTATTATATTCTTGAAGCAATGTATGATGTGTCGTTTGACGTTCCACGTTTAAAGGCAAAAGCGTTGACATGTTCCAACTGGCCACACTTGAAGGGAGGGACAAGATGCGATTATTGTTCAGATGAGGACAGTTTCATAGTAGGCGTTCATGATGATGCGCTTGTTTATACACATGAAAGGTGACAGAAGTAACTGTGTGAATGAAGAGAGCTCAAGAGAGAAGTTCAGACATGTCCACTTTGTTACCTACACACACCTGACCGATACTCTTTTCCACAGCAGACATCTTTAATTCATCAGAATTAATTAATACATCAGACCGGCACATACAGGTACTTCGTAAAAAGTCAACTTTGTGCCCCCTTTTGTGGATAGAAAACAGAAGATCTCATAGACTTCAATGCAATTTGACGTATGTTTGGATTGTAATTTTGACAATGAAGTGTTGTAAATAGCCAACTGTTTGATCTACAGGCTGAGATTTAGTTGGAGACGACAGTCTGATGCTGCTAGAACGTTAATGTATGACTGTATTACTCAAGGTAACGTTAGCTAGCCATGCTAGTCTCTGTCACCAGCATCATTTATCCATTTAGCTCACTGACGGTGAATATTCACGTATCATCTGAGCCTCAGATGTCAGTGTGAACGCCTCAGTTAACCTGCTACACAACAGCTTTTCAGCATTTCCTCTCCTGTCACGGCGAGTTTCTTTCCCCCAAAAGGGAGCCATGCTGGTCTGGTCTATAGCCTGGACCCATGACACCATGCTGGCCTGGTCTATAGCCTGGAGCCATGATGCCATGCTGGTCTGGTCTATAGCCTGGACCCATGACACCTTGCTGGTCTGGTCTATAGCCTGGAGCCATGACGCCATGCTGGTCTGGTCTATTGCCTGGACCCATGACACCATGCTGGTCTGGTCTATAGCCTGGACCCATGACACCTTGCTGGTCTGGTCTATAGCCTGGACCCATGACACCATGCTGGTGTGGTCTATAACCTGGAGCCATAAAGACCCTCTATTAGATCTTGGAGCTTTGTGTTTCCCCACAAATCCCCTCCTGTTCATCTAGACTTTTCCCACCTTGTAAAAACTGGCAGACATGCTGCTCAAGAGAAATCATGATGTGATCGATGACATCTTTCTGAGCTTTAAGTCCTCCGCATCTTTCATCCATTTAGTTACCTGCTTAGTCACTGCATGACGGCATGAACAGTTACCTGACTCATTAAATATGTGATCATGATCTGCTCTCATATCCTGAAGCGTACTGTAATGCACCGTTTGCCTTGTTCTCGTCTCTCTTCTAAATAAGTTTGTCTGTTGTCCTTTAAGTCTC
The DNA here is from genome assembly GCA_947000775.1 of Pterois miles. Taxonomy (NCBI): domain Eukaryota; kingdom Metazoa; phylum Chordata; class Actinopteri; order Perciformes; family Scorpaenidae; genus Pterois; species Pterois miles. Next base: position 7,636,099 of record CAMQGK010000001.1, read on the forward strand.
TTTCCAAGGTTTAAAAGCTTTGCATTGAGCAGGTTCAGTGTTAATAAGTGAGAAGTTTAGTCTTAAATTATAAATCCCATGCATGGATTGTCCCAGTTTCAGAATAATCGTGTTTGTCTTTCCTTCCTCCCTCCTTCCTCTAGAAGAGGCAAAGGAAGTGAATGACTGTAGGCTCGTTGGAGATGACCCGGGTCTGCTCAGAATCGATCACCTCTGATCGCCGCGTAATGCATGCTGGTTAGATTTATATCCGACTTGATGCCGGCTTGCTCTGATGTCATGCTCACGTGGACAACAATAACCTCACGAGATTGAGGCGGTGGCAGATGTTAGAACCAGGCGCCGAAGTTGATCACCACTGACTGCAAGACCCAGGACATTATGGGAAATGCCTGACTCGTGCCTGATTTTTGGCTCTTACTTTTGACAGCAAACACCATGTGTTGTAGAAAAGTCTAAACTTTCTGTGTAATATTTAACACTAGATTTTGGGTTATCAGTCTCACGTTGTGCAATGAAAGTTTCATCTGTTAACAGACACATTTTGTGTGGTTGATAATAAGAATTACAGCAGTAATGAAGGTTATTTACATAGCGCTTATCAAAACGAGTGCTGATTAGATTACAAAGTGCTTTACAAGGTGGGCGTAAATATAATATAAAGGATAAAATCCGATACCAAATAAATGTACATTTTCACTTGAATTTCCAAACAAATGTAAATAAATCTGACCGTGTTCTGCTAACTACAAGTAGCCTGCAACGGGCCCTAACAGGAAGCCATTATTTCTGTGACTTCCTGTAAATTCTTTGAAGTTGGCTGCAAACTGTCCGATGCAGCTTTTTGTCTCCGCCTCTGCTGCCGCCGCCTGAACTCGTCTACTTTCCAGTCAAGATGCAGTTCATCTCCAACGAGCCTGCTGCTCCTTTCTGTGTGCCAGCCTCAGAAGAGCGAAGTGATTCATGGAAAACTGATGTTTATGTGGAAAGCTGTAGGAGGCTTTTGCAACTTGCCGTGATATACACTATTTTGCACTAGAGCTTGTTTACTCAAATCTCCACAACGGAGGAGGAGAGCGCAATGTCAGCATGACCCTGTAGAGCTACAGTAGACACATTTGTAGGAAACAGAGCCGATTGATATTACATTTTCATTAGATATTTGTCTAAGAGATCAGTGAGGAGGAAACTGAAGAGTTCCTGTTCAGCAGCCGTATCTGTTGTTGCTGATCAAAGTCTGGTTGGTGGGACAGGTTTTGTGTCTGTGATGTGGCTTTAAATGAACCTGAACCAAAGAAGCCTCCTGTTAGGTAACGCTGGTGTTTCCTGATAGTGCGCTGATAGTGTAGTGGTTAGTGTCATTACCTGTCATGCAGATACCCGGGGTTCGAATCCCGGTGGGTGCTTTATTTTGGGGGCGGCAGTAGCTCAGTCTATAGGGAGTTGGCTTGGGAACCGGAGGGTCACCGGTTCAAGTCCCGACATGGACCAAGAACTGAGTGTGAACTGGTAGCTGGAGAGGTGCCAGTTTACCTCTTGGGCACTGCCGAGGTGCCCCTGAGCAAGGCACCAAACCCCCAACTGCTCGGGGCGCTTGTCAGGAGCAGCCCCATCACTCTGACATCTCTCCATTGTTGCATGTTTGTGCATGTGTGTGTTTGGGTCTGCATGTACCGTGTATAAGTTAACAACAGAGTGAAAAAATTGAATTTCCCCTCGTGGGACTAATAAAGGAATATCTTCTTCTTCTTCTTCTTCTTCTTCTTCTTCTTCCTCAGACAAAAGTTTCCTAAACGCACAATTGTGCAAATCATTTCTGGCAAAAACTGCTTACAGTTTGACGAAGTAGAACAGGATAGATGGAAGGGAAGAAGGGAAGAAGGATTTAGGAATGGAAAGAAGGGTGTAGGGAAAGAAGGAAGGATGTAAGGAAGAGAAGAAGGATGTAGGGAGGGAAAGTAGGATATAGAGAAGGATGTAGGGAGGGAAAAAGGCTGTAAGGAAGGAAAGAAGGATATAGGGAAGGAAAGGATATAGGAAAGGAAAGAAGGATATAGGAAAGGATATAGTTAAGAAAAAAATGATATAGGAAGCGAAAGAAGCTTGTAGGGAAGGAAAGAAGACTATAGGGAAGGATGTAGACAAGGGAAGAAGGATGTGAGGATGGAAAGAAGGATTTGGGGAAGGAAAGAAGCCAATAGGGCAGGAAGGAAGTGTGTAGGGAGGGAAAAAATGGATGTAGGAAAAGAACGCTGTAAGGAAGGGAAGAAGGATAAAGAGAGGGCAAGAAGGATTTAGGGGAGGAAAGACGGCTGTAGGGAGGACAAGAAAGGAGAAGGGAAGGAAAGAAGGACATAGGAAGGGCAAGAAGGGTGTAGGGAGGAGAGATGTTCCTAAGTAAGGAGATGACAGTGCTTAAAGGGAATATGTTGATCGTTTTCATGTTGATCATGAAGAGCAGGAAGTTGTTGCAGTGTTAGTGGTCTTGATCGAGTCGTCTTCCAGTCCACAGGATATGATGTAACTGCCTCCGGGGCTGTTAAACTGGGCTGAGTGGCTGCACAGCAGCGTCGATGTCAGAGGAAAGGCAGGAAAGGTTAAAGTGGGTGTAGGCGTCTCCTGTTACAGATGGTTCATGGGATTAAATCCACACTGAGACAAAGAAGGAAAACTGGAAACCTGACTGGAGTTTGTGCTGGTTTTGACGTGATGAAGCTAAAAATCCCACCTGCTTGTTAAGCTAACCTGTCTGATCCACCAGCCTCAGCCGAAGATGCAGAGCAAACTGCTGCGAGTGACTAGATATTTTATAATTCGACTAGCGATGCTACTTTATTGATAGCTGCATTTATTGTTCATTACGTTCAATATATGTGCTAAAAAATGTGGTGTTTGTTAAAGTCTTTGTAAGTTTCAGCATCACTTCAGGTCTGTTTTCTAGCTTTAGTTGCAGGTTAGTTGACAGCCTGCTGGCTGAACTGTTTTAGTAGAAATTAGCTGAAATTGTCAGGCTTCTTATTTTTATATCTTAGTGCTGGCGACAGCCGTATGATTAGATCTGGGTGGTCAGAGGCCACTTGGACCTCATGTCCGTTCCACTCTTGTGATATCTAAGGAAGTCCATGAGTGAATTTCTTTAAATTTGGGATGAATGTTCACCTTGACTCAAGGATGAACTGGTTAGATTGTAGTGGTCAAACGTCAAGGTCACTGTGACCTCACATTGATCCCACTGTCACTGTATTACTTTTGAAACGAACATCCACTTGGACTTGAGGATGAACTGATGAGACTTTCATGGTCAGAGGTCACTGTGACCTCACAAAACACATTTTTGTCCGTAACACAAGAAAATCTTATACTAATTATGACAATGTCAGAAATGTGTAACAGAATAAAATGAGGAAGTGATGACATTTTGGCCAGACGTAGATATAATCTGCAACTTGACTGGTTGGCGGCGGCAAACAACCACAAGGTGGTAATTCTAGTTCTTCTAATTTTCCAGTTTCTGGTGGGGTTTTTTGTCGTGTTATCAATAACTTTACCACCACCTTGTTGACTGCAGTGTCCACCCAGATTTGATTATGTGGAAGTACATACCATATGTGGCTTTGTGTAAACAAGCATATATTAAGTGTAAGGCTTTTGTATTTGGTATTGGTGTCATTGTGGTACCAAAGACATCCTTGAAGGATGTTTGGTGACTGACAGACTCCTCCATGTTGATGTAAAAACTGACCTGGATGCAGTTTGACCAGGCGTTATTGCAGCCAGTGAAACAGGACATAGACAGAGGGGTGAGACGTCTCCTGCTGCCTGTTGACACACTGCTTTGGTGAGGACAGGATGACTGGCATTAATGCAGCAGATTCACTTGACACTCTGGTGCATCACTTGGTTAGAAGCAGTTATTTAAAGATGGGACTTGTACTGCTGCAGACACCTGGAAGAAGCATTTTCTCATTTGTAGTTTTGTGTGTAATTTTTATGCATTTTCAGCTATTTCTGTTTGTAAAGAATGCTTCTTTCTTGCTGATCTACCTTTAGCCACCCCCAGCCATTAGCACCTGCCTGCAGTTTCATATTTTAGAGATGGTTATTGAGTGTGACTGGTGCTGGATCTCCCAGTCCAGAAGGCGAGACTCCCTCAGGCTCATCTGTAATTATCCAGGAGCTACTTGTGTTTACTGAAGGTCAGTTTATTTTTAAAGCATTTTGTAAACACTTCTGGAAGTGTTGAAGACAAAATGCTGCATCGTTTTTCTGCAAAACAGTCAATGTTATTTGGCTGACATTTGTAATTTTTTGCAGAGCAGCTATTAATATATTAATTTCTCTCTGTGTGTCTTGATTGCATTCACACCTGTGAACAGGACCTTAGTCTGTGTTGTGCTTACAGATTTCTGATCATTCCTCTTGGTTTGCTCGGAAGTTTTTTTCCACTCGCTGTGACAGAAGTATAGTGCTTGCAGGTGTGCCACAAACCAGACACGATTCCCCTTCATCAGCTGACATGGTGAAGTGCATGCCGGTCCGGTCTGTAGCCTCATTGTGTCCCTGCAGAGCCGACGCCCTGCTTCTCCAGTGAGGATGGAGGCTAATGATGTGCTCTAGCATCAGGATGATACAGCAGGAGGTCATCACACCCTCCTGTTTCAACGTCTGCTGGACAGACTTTCATTTCACTGTGAAAAAGCTGTAGTTGCTGATTTAACACTGGAGTAAAATGCTCTAAAAGTGGTGAAGTGGGCGTATATTCATTCATTTGTTGCTTTGATTATGACTTTTACTGACTCAGTACAATCTAATTGTTCTGGCAGCAGTAATCAATATAAATGCTTTTAAAGTGCAATAATCAAATTTAATTGAACACACTTCCTCCCTGCCTGTCATTACTACAGTACTACTGCTGCTGTAGTATTAGTATTACTGCCAGTGTCACTACTATTACTACGTCTGGCAGGGAAATGTGAAGCATGACATCAGCAAACACATTTTAAAAGGAAAGTGAAGACAACGGAGTCGAGGCGCTGCTTGGTCTTTGTAGTGATCACATACAGGTACTGCTTGGATCCTTCAGGTGTATTGTTCTTGTTCAGTTTTGTGAAGGGCTCATCTGCAGTGGGTGGAATATGGTCTCAGAAACTGTATAAAATGCAGGTCTCCTTCCCACCTGTTGTGACCAACATGGTTGGTCATGATGAATAACTATAGCCATGTAAAATACACGCATAGCAGACTTGCATTTTATACATTTTTAAAACCATATTTCACCCACGTCACATGCAGTGAGCCCTTCGCAAAACTGAATAAGCACATTTTAAAACTGACTTTCTTTGCTTATTTCATGAATTAATTGTCGAGGATATTCAGTCTGTACAAGAAGGTTTCCAGTTTTAGTGGGAATAGTCTAAACATTGTAGTAGGACTGCCCCGTCGTAGTTGTGGTTTCTGTAATTTGAATGGGAAAATTTCAGATTGAATCATCTGTCAGCTCAAAATAACCGTTAATACACTGAGCGAACTGTAACTAAAACCTGTTGACGTGATGCTTGATAACAAGAAAATACTTTTTTCTAAAACTTGTTTGAAAATGGTTTGAGCAGCAAATGGAGACATGCATCTGATATGTGATACATGATGATATATACTCATAACATTTGAACCCAGTGTGACATATTAATGAGGCCAGATTCAGAGAGACCAGAGGGCCCCTCCATCCTCCTCCATCACATAATAGAGTTGGGAACTCAGTCAGCCACCATCCCCCATGTTTAAAACTGAACAAATCACCACAGTTTGAGTGAGAGGGGCTGGGAGCATCTACCCATTGTACATGCTCCTGATGAGGTTCAGGGTTCAGGGTTATCCAGCTCCTCTCTGGAGAATAGACCTCAGTAACCCCTGAACACACACACTGGGTAATTTCTTGCACTTGAAGAGGGGGGATGGTGTAGGTGGATCTCACATTTTCTCTCAGATCTGCTGCAGGTGACACATTTTAAATACAGCAATTTACTGCCGACTTAAATAAAATTTCATATTTACTGTGATATAAACATGATTTCAGACAGCGCTGATCAAACAAACTAACATGAACTGACTTGACTTGATCTACATGGCTATAAATAAATGAATGTACGTGAACTAGAGGTACAAACGTATTTATAAGCCACACATATAATTGAAGTACTGCAGTAAAGCCTTTGTGGTGTAGCTGACTAATCAAAGACCTCATGAGATATTGTGGTCAGTTTTAATGTACAGTAATGCTAACTGCAGTGTTGTGTTTTGGATGACTCATGGATTGTTGGTAGCCTAGCAGGATTGCACCTCGCCGAAATATAAATGGTCTTTTTATACTTGTTATCCAGCAGTGGTTTATATCCTCAAAGACATTTTCTTGATGTCATTGATGTCTACTCAATTTTTCCCTGGTGCAAATCAGATGAGTTAATCCAGTATTTCTAATATTTCCGTGAGTGCTGAGGTTGCATATGGAAAAGATGCTCCCCTGTCTATTTGTTAGTCCAGCTTGTTGTCAGTTGTTATTGACACACATTACTTTACGGCCAATCATGAATAGGATTTGGGCGTGATGGAACCAGGTCTGTTGCAGTCTGGGTCGTCCGGTGGGCTACGCCTGAAGGAGACGTACCTGTAAGTAATAAGCTTTACCTGAATTTAGCTTTGTTTCACAAAGTTCACTCTGGTCCAGTTCCCTCTGTTCGCTCTGTAGTCCTACACCCCTGTCTATCCAGGATCTCAACCAACCGGCTCAGTGTTCAAGTTAGAGTGAAGATGCTGGTATCATATGAAACGAGAAAACCTACTGAACTAGTGGAGACGTGAACTGAGCACCATGGCTGCTACAGTAACTCTCGTGACGGTGAACTGGAGACAGTGAACGCAGCACCGTGGCTGCTACAGTAACTCTCCTGATGGTGAACTGGAGACAGTGAACGCAGCACCGTGGCTGCTACAGTAACTCTCCTGCGGTGAACTGGAGAAGGAAGGAGAAGGGGGAAAAAACCTGTGACGGTGAACTGGAGACAGTGAACGCAGCACCGTGGCTGCTACAGTAACTCTCCTGATGGTGAACTGGAGACAGTGAACGCAGCACCGTGGCTGCTACAGTAACTCTCCTGACGGTGAACCGGAGACAGTGAACGCAGCACCGTGGCTGCTACAGTAACTCTCCTGACGGTGAACTGGAGACAGTGAACGACCAGCACCGTGGCTGCTACAGTAACTCTCCTGACGGTGAACTGGAGACAGTGAACACAGCACCGTGGCTGTACAGTAACTCTCCTGATGGTGAACCAGAGACAGTGAACACAGCACCGTGGCTGCTACAGTAACTCTCCTGACGGTGAACCAGAGACAGTGAACGCAGCACCGTGGCTGCTACAGTAACTCTCCTGACGGTGAACTGTTGACTCAGTTGTCTGTTGTTCTCATACACTGCAGCTGCTGCATGTGTGGCACAAATCTTGTCGGTTATCGGTTAATAATCAGTTAACGAGGGTCTGTTATTGGTTAAGAACAAAATTAGCATCCTTATATGTGAATCAAAATGGCTTTTATGGGTACCCATGAGTCTCCTCTTTACAGACATGCCCACTTTATCGTAATCATATTATTTATAAATAAGTATTTACTTATTATTTTAATGACTGCCCTACTTTATTTGTGGTCCCCTCTTCCTCGTCTCACCTGCTTTCTTCCCATCTCTTCCTCCTTTACCTTCCTGACTCCTCTCCTCTCCTTTTTCTACTCTCATCCTCTGCCTTTTCAGCCTGCCTTGTTGCAGCTCACTGTTTCTCCTCCTCCTCGTCTCCCATCTCAGCATCGATAACATCTGCTGAGACCTCGGGGTGTGGCGGTGAACAGGCCAGGCTTCCTGTTTCTGACTGTCGCTCAGTACACAACAGAACCACGGCATCAGACAGGCAGTTCAGTCAACAACACAGAGATGCACTGAGGGGCGGATAAATTACATTTTTTTTTATTAATAAATTAATTTAATTTAATGCAGTTAAAAAATACACCAACTGAAAGACAACAGCAATGAGGCATGTTGGGTTTTCAGTATAAGCTCTCACTGAATATCCAGCCCATTTTTTGGGGGGTTATTGAAAGACATTGTCGGACACAAAGGTAACCTTTCTACGTGGAAAGACGACACTAAAGTTACAGGATACCCCTGAATACTCTGTCAGAAATATAAAGTCTTTCATGAACAGATGTAGCTTCATGTTCCTCCTCAGCTCCTCGTCATGCTTTACTTTTCTGCTTAGTTCTGACCAAGATTGTGGTGATCAGGTAATCACACTTAAAACTTCAACTAAGTGATGTCTAATCTAATGCAATTTCATGATTTTATATGATATTTGGAGATTTTTAGGATGGAGATGTATCTAATTTATGTGGTTAATTCAGCATTTTTTTTAGCGTCAAAGTCTAAATTGAAACCGTAATTTTACACGCAGCAACACTTATCTCCAAGTTGGTTCAGTCAGACAGTTTGAGTAACACACACACACACACACACACACACACACACACACACACACACACACACACACACACACACACACACAGAAATCGACCAGTTATCTGACCAGCGATCCAGCTCTGAGCAGCTAATATAATTTGCTGACTCCAGGCCAGCGGGTTTGGCGATGCTCAGGACTGAGAAGTGTCTTTACTCCATATTAGATTTAAGATCTTGGTAATTTGTCAGATCATCAGTTTTTCAGACTCTTGTGATCCATGTGACACCTGTAGTTTGATAACAAGCGATAACAGCTGACAAAAGTGGGGTTCACCCTGGACAGGGCGCCAGTCCAGCACAAGGCTGACACATAGAGACAGACACCATTCACGCTCACATTCACACCTATTATTAGTTTTAGTAAGAATTTATTTGATTAATTAATAAGTAGCTCTGAAAGCAGAAGTCCAGGAAAAATAACTGCAAGCAGAGATATTGTACAATTTATTTAAAAAATAAGTTCAGTATCAAAAACACATGCTTGTGCATCAGTATATATGAATGTACGTAGACACAAAAATACTGTACGTGGGCACACACTCACATTACCATCACACAAATATTATCAAACAATTTATTCCATTAAGTTAGTTTAACTTTGTGGTGGGAGTTGAGAGGGGCAGAACTCTAGTCCAACAGATCAATGAGCTCTGATCTAACGTTCAGTCTGTGGCGTATAAACTGTTAGTGATCAGCAGCTGATCAGCTGAGATCATGTGGTAGATGACAGTGGTGTGACAGTGTTTTACTGCCTCGTAGTAAAGAAGACATACCGGCTGGTCTCCATCAACCACTAACATGGATCCTCTTTCTGTCCTTCCCTCTGCTCCAACTTTTCCTTTCTGGGACATTTCGGTACTTTTCATATTTTTGTTATGATTCCATCACTCAGCTAGAGCGCCGCTGCTGGAAACCGGTGATATTGAGAGGCTTCAGTGTGCATGTAACAAAATCAAGGTGCATTGTGGGACATGTAGTTTATATACACGGTACTTCTGTAAAGTGGCATAGAATTGTATGATGAACATAATATGTTCTTTGCAAGCCCTTGTGGGCCACATAAAATGAGGTGCTGGGGCGAATTTGGCCCGCAGGCCTTGAATTTGACACATGTGGTCTAGCAGAACCAAAGGCCATCCAATGTGTCTCTGTTCGGGATCAGTCAAGTCCTTATTGATCAGGTTTGGTGTGAACCAATCAGATGGAGGACTGTAGCTGTTGCTTGCAGGCTGCTACTGTCACCCAACTCTAATGTAATCCCATGTTGTTACTGGAGCACAGACACATTTCCCAGACCAAATAATCAGTGTTCTTCTGGGAGAGTGTCCTCTAGTCTGACCTCTCTCTCTGTCTGCAGTGATCCATGTTATCAGCTCAGCCAGTTTGTGGAGAAATCAGAGATGGAGTGAAACGGTTATCAGCTCTGATAGAACCACATGGAACGTTTTCTCATCGCTGAACCGATCTGATGGTTGAAACTGTTCTGCTGAACGTTCGCAGCTGATTCTGTCTTTGTGTCCGATCGCGTCAGCAGTCTGTGAGGAAATACTGAGCTGTAATATTACCTATAATTACTGGGGGAAGAAAACATGGCCTCCACACTAATGGTTTGGTTTGGTCCCAGTGGGAACCCAGACTGGAAAGTCGAGTGTGGTAATCGAGTATAATGTAATGTAATCTTCAGTCAAACCACTGCAGAGGAATGGATTTAAAACTGGTAACTATTTAAAGGTGTGGATATAAATTATGTGTAGACTCTGTGTGTCAAGTACGTTATGCACATTCATAATGTAAATTATTATTGATTAGTTCATCAGTACATGTAAATGACTTGTAGGAAGGTGTTAAGTCAAGTAATCCAAACCTGATATAAAGTCTATACAGTTCTGAATTATGAAGTCAGATAATATTATATATTATAATATTAACTGTGTTATTTAAATATCAAGTGTGACTCAAAGTGTAAATAAAGAGAATAAATTAAAGAATAAAAAAAGAAGTAAGAAAATAATCAGTAAATGGAGTAAAAAAGACTCCTTTTTAAAAGGTAGGTTGACAACCAACAAGCTAATGGTGAAATATAATAAATATAAATAAGTGGAGTTTTTATGCTTGTCAGTGTGCTGACTTGACTGACTTGATCCAGACTGACTGGGACTATCATAAAGTGGGCACGTCTGTAAAGGGGAGACTGGTGGAGACCCAGAGAACCCATTTACATTCACACATCTGGAGGTCAGAGGTCAAGGGACCCCTTTGAAAATAAGCATTACAGTTTTTCCTTGACAATATTTAGTGTAAGTTTGGAGCGTTATTTAACCTCCTTTGTGACAAGCTAGTCTGACCTGGTTGTTACCGTTGGATTATTTATGTTTTCTAGTTTCATATGAGGAGTATCTTCACTCTAGCTTTAAAAGTGAGCTGCCACATCCTAAAAATCACAAGTTGCATTCATTTGTTAAAGAATTTGTTGGTATTAAAACAAATTTGACAGTTGTAATCAAACTATCGTCGAACTTCCCTCAAGCTGTATCTTTGATTGATGTTCAGCTGTAGGAGAATATTAACCGTCCATTCAAACGATTGTCAACCTGAAAGCATGCAGAGGAGCTGGAGGTAGTGTTTTCAGCTCCTGGTTGTGTCCTGGTTGTGTCTGCAGGTGTTCCTCTCTTATTGCAGTCTGTTTGTTTGTATTCTGAGGTGAAAAGTCTCCAAGTGTTACCGGCAGTATTCATGTTGTTGTTTACAGCCACAACAAATGACTAAGTTAGATTTTTCTGTATTATTTTTTTTATCTCTGCTGCTGCTGTTCTGATGTTCAGTATCAGAAACATGAAACAGACAGAGAGGGAAAGATTAACGACCAGGAAGAGAGCATCCTCCAACACATCTTCCTCTCCTGTGATACATTATTCATGCTGGGGCTGGGCTGGAGGACCCCTGGGACACACACACACACACACACACACACACACACACACACACACACACACACACACACACACACACACACCCTGTTATTCCTGTGTGACTGCAGTGCGTCTCGTGGCTGTATTTTCTTTCTCCACATCGACCTCTCCACTGTTTATTTTAAGTCACAGCGTCACAGTGACTCGCTCTCTGTCTCTCTCTGACTTTAAAACGCAGCGTTTGGTTTGCTGTAAATGATTCATAACATTTAGTCGGCTGTGAGCTCAGTTCACCCCGAGTCCTGTCTGTGGGTGAGCCATGTGCTGTGGGTGTGGCCTTGTGGAGGAGAGCTAGCTGTGGCTGTGGAAGTGATGCTGGCAGCATCATCACTGTCTGTCTCTCAACAGTCTGACAGAAAAGCATCATTTGTTAAAATGCTCATTAGAGCTTTATGTGTTTAGTCCACAGAAGTAATGATAAAGCCTAAAACACCCAACAGAGATCACACAACCGTTAATTTGTAGGATGGGATGTTGAGGATGGATGAGGATGTGAGGAAAGGGATCCTCAGGTTTGGAGACACCTGGAAGCTGCTTGACATCCTCCTGGATCCTATTTTTATTGATGTTTACATCATAGGCATCATTTTTTGTCATATGGATTGTCTAGGTTGTAATTTTATTTCATATGTTACATGTAGGGCAAAGTTAAAGTTAACCTGATGATAATGTGTTCATGCATATTCATTTCAACACCATTAATTTCTTAATGCATCTATGCAACTTATGATTTTTAGGTTGTAGTGACTCAGTTTTATAGCTGGAGTGAAGATATGGTCCGTTGACCTCTGACCTCCAGATGTGTGGATGTAAATGGGTTCTCTGGGTCCCCACCAGTCTCCCCTTTACAGACATGCCCACTTTCTGATAGTCCCAGTCAGTCTGGATCAAGTCCTAGTCAAGTCAGCACTCTGACACACTGACAGCTGTTGTTGCCTGTTGGGCTGCAGTTTGCCATGTTCTGATTGGAGCAGATTGTTGATGCTAAAGTCAGAACCTGGGAGGGTTTCTGGACAATATCTGTTATTGATTAGTGTTGTTAAATAATTTCCAATAATAAATATATACACATACATTTACATAAAGCAGCATATTCAACTCATATTGATAAGAGGATTAGATACTTGACAAATCTTCCTTTTAGATTCATTTTGAACAGATAAAATAAACGTGCAGGTAAAAACAGTTGTTGCAGTACTTCCATTTTTATTGTTTTCTTTTTCACACCAAAACAAGGCAAATTCCTTGTACCGGTGAAAACTTGGCAATAAACTTGATTTTAAGTCTAAATGTTGATTATATATGTATCTGACCCACTGAAATAACAGCTGTAGACTCCAGATAAATTCAACTCTTATTGTACACAATACTCGTTATGATATACAGACAGTTTTTAGGAGGGAGGGTTGTAAAAAATGGGATTCGGCTATTGTTATTCAGAGACTGCATTCTACCAAATCCACCCCACCTGATGTAAGATACTACAACTTAGTACTACTCTTTATTATTAAATTACAAACTTGCCACAAAATGAATCTCAGTTGTGAACATCACTTGTTGAATAGAGTCAGGACTCTTTAAAGCAAAAGAAAATCACACACTCAAGCTTCAATCCAGGAACATTAGTAGAATCTGCCTCATCTCCATTAAAGTGGAAGAACTCCCTTTTATCTGCTTCAGCCTCGCTCTGATAAAACAGCCGCTGTGTTACATTAAAATCTCTCCCAGTGTCTCTAATCTGGGCTTTAATCTTAAAACAGATGAATCAGATGCTGTGTGTCGGTGTGTAAAACGTCTCCTGTCTGACTCCAGACTGCTGATTCACAATTACTGTAGCAGCCACGGTGCTGCGTTCACTGTCTCCAGTTCACCTTCAGGAGAGTTACTGTAGCAGCCACGGTGCTGCGTTCACTGTCTCCAGTTCACCTTCAGGAGAGTTACTGTAGCAGCCACGGTGCTGTGTTCACTGTCTCGGGTTAAATGTCAGGAGAGTTACTGTAGCAGCCACGGTGCTGTGTTCACTGTCTCGGGTTCAACGTCAGGAGAGTTACTGTAGCAGCCACGGTGCTGTGTTCACTGTCTCGAAGAGAGTAATTAGGACAGGGTTAATTTCGTTAATTAGGAGAATAAAAACGGTTAATGTAAATTTAAAAAAAACGTTAAAGGAATAACGGTAAAAGGAAGAAGAGGGGTTAAATGTCAGGAGAGTTACTGTAGCAGCCACGGTGCTGCGTTCACTGTCTCCGGTTCACTGTCTCCACCACACATCTAGTTTAGTTGAGCAGGTTTTCAGCTCTGTGTCTGCCTAGATTACCGATAGCGATTGTCTGACAAACACTGTGTTTGTGCTCCGCTAGCAGCTGCAGCAGTTTCAGCTAGTTGTCTTGAACTGTTTGATCAGTTTGATTTGTCTCCAGATCAGTTAACTCTGATGCAGTGATCTCTTTCGAATCTCCAGTCAGTCTCCGGTCACACTCTGTGTATACAGTATATAATCTATCTGTGTGTGGGTGTGCATACTCTGTATGTGTGTGTGATTGTGTGCTCACGTGTCCAGCCTGCGTCCCTGTTGGCATCTCTGCAGGAAAATGACCTATTTACTGTCTAATTAAGTCGGGAACCTGAACTCAGCTCTGTTGTATTCTGTATGGAGGGAAGAGGGGGAGTCGGTATTATACCCTTGTCCTTTCTTTTCTACTCCTGACAGTCATAATTATCAAGCCATGTTGTATCAGTAGAATATGTTTTATCAATGGACACAAATCACTTAAACATTGAGACATATGTGAAAACGTACTGCTGGCTGCCATCTTTGGCACTTATCAGGAAAGTCTTGTTACAGTAGAGATTTACTGAGGAACATCCCCCCAAAGACACACATTTTAAACCTTGATAAAGTGTCTTCTTAAAGCTGTGTTTTCTCAGGCCCCATTTTCCTACAATTTCCTAGAGAGGAAGTGATATGTAAATGTAAATAGGTCTGTGTGCTTTGGCACTAATTGTGGGAATAATGTAAACAGTGTTCAGTTGCTACTCTTCTACTTAAATAACTCTAATTCAGTCTTCTAATCCAGACCTGGGCCAGAACCGGCCCTTGTGATGGTTCTGCCCGGCCCGGGAGGTTTCAGACGAACCACATAATTTTATTTACGAAGCTAAAATAACAGTAAAGAAAACGGCTTTTATTTGGAAACACCTGTGTATTGTGTATTATGTATTTGTGTGTGTGTGTGTGTGTGTGTGTGTGTGTGTGTAGTTGTGCAGACGGTGAGGGATTATTAGCGACATTTCAGCTGCACCTAGTTTTCAGTTTGACCTCCAAATAAAGTGGTTCATATAATGTGAATAAAGTGTCTGATCATCAGACTGCTCATGTAACGATGTTAATGTGTTCCCAGATCTCAGCTATCAATAAGGTGAGCACAGTGTTATAATTACTGACAGAATTAATGGATTGGTAGACATACAATAGGAGTGGATCGGACATTGAGCTGTTTTCCATGGTCAGTTGACTGGTTTAAGACACAGTGGTGATTGTTAGCTGTTATGGTGACAACATGTCAGTGGGGCCGTAAAGTTTGGTGGCGGGAAGAGAGTGATGCAGCTCTGGAGACGGATGGCTGGCTAGTTAGCTAGGTGGCTTGTCTTTCTCTGGAGAGGTGTGGAGGGACCGTTTAGACCAGACCTGGCCATTATACGGTCCGCAGGCCAGAACCGGCCCTCGTGATGGTTCTGTCAGGCCTGGGAGCTCTCCGACAAACCACACAATTTTACTTATGAGGCTAAAAAAAAAAAAACAGTAAAGAAAGCAGCTTTTGTTTTGAAATGCTGGTGTATTGTTAGTGTGCTTCTTCCTGTCACACTTGACATTGATGTAAACTGACCTGAGTGATGTTTGAAGCAGCGTCACCTGCTGAGGCTTCACCTCTGTAATAAGTCAGGGACTGATAAGTAGTTTTTCACGGAGGTTGGCCTAATGTGGCCCCCCAGGAATAATAATTGCTCCTCCCGATCTAATCAGTGCACAGCAGGTCAGCTGAATATGCAAAAAGGTCCTTCCTCCACAAACTCATACAGTGCAACTAGGGACGGGCGATATACCAGTTCCAGCACCGTCACCGGTGTCACGTTCGGCCACGACCTGGATTTTGCAAAGCCGTCACTGGAATGTAATTCTCAGTTTGGCTGTGGTGAAAAGAGGTGAAAAATCGGCAACTTTGAAATAATGACCAACAGTAAATATGTGAATAAACAACATTTTCTTTATGGCAGAGATCCAGGTTACTCGGTTATCGGCTACAGTTCACTCACAGCTGTTAAACAGCATGGCTGCTGCAGGCTACTCCTCTCTGAACACATGTAGACCTGTAGGCCCTGCTCATTTTCAGCCTCATGTGGAGCCAATAAACACGTCTTTTTAACATAAGTCTTCTTACATTGCCAATTGGACGAAAGGAGGTAGAGTCATATTTTGAGTGGATTATTCCTTTTAATTGTGTAATAGCATGATGTAATACTGTCACCATTAAAAACTAAAGAAAAAGCGTGATATACAGTACAGGTCATATCACCCACCCCTAGGTACAATGTAGCTTCAGCTCTCAAAATCATTATCAGCTAAATATTTCAATAAATATTTGTCAACTGTCAGTACTTTTAGTTGAAACATGAATAAAGTAAAAGCAGCAGTGGTTAACTTGGGTAAAAGAGGCTGTTATGATTATAAGTCATGAGTCATTTAATTATATGTGACTCTCAGTGACTTAAAACTAGATTACAGTAGTGATGCTGGAGCATTACAGGCCGGTGATTCAGAGATTATGAACCAATCAGTAGTAATTATTGATCGGAGTCATGTGATCATCATAAGGTCTGTCATAGTTCTCAGTTATCATGATGATCAACATCATCATCATCATGTCTTATGTCCTATTCACCTCCCTTCCTCCATCACCCCTCCCCCTCCTTCTCTGTGGTCACATGACGGATGATGTCATGTCTGTTTCTGCCCAATGACCTCATCCTGACACGCCTCACCGACAGGAAGTGCTTTTTCGCACAGTGTAGTGTTTCAGGGAAAGAGAGATGTTTGTAGTTTATTTCTAAAAAGAGAGGAGTAGTAAATAAACACATTAAATAAATCTGAAAATAAAATAAGTGTAAATAAATATGTAATAAATTGGATTAAAATTTGATAAATTAAATTTGTAAGTGAGAAAGTAAATAAATGTGATTAAATGGATAAAACGGCTGCAGTAAACCTGCTTCACAAAGTTTATTTTAGTCAGATTTTCAACCTTTGAAATACTGAATAAGTCAGTTTTCACTTCTTCAGGTTGTGTTAAACTTTGATTCTACTGTGTTTTAATGATTTTTTTTAAAGCCTGAGCGGTTTGCTGCTATTGAACATTAATGAGCGTTCAGCCCAGAGTTTATGGACATTAATGATGATGTCTGAACAGCAGAGGATTATAGCTCAGCCTCTCTCTGCTCTCAGTCTTGGGGAGACTAGAGGAATCACTTTAAGTGGTCTCAGGCTTTTATTAAAACATCAAAGGTCCACGTACCAGTAGAGATGTCCTGAGACGATGCTGAGGGTCGGTATTCAGGGCAGGTTTTAATCCAGTCTGGACTAAATGTTTGAACGGTGGAGATGCAGGAACCTCAGCAGTCTGCAAAACTCATCCAAATGGATTAACAGCAAATCTGTTGCAGTGCTGTTGTCCTTCATGACCATGTGTGAGTGTGTTTGGTGCACAGAAACTACATTTTCCCAGTTCAGAATAAACCTGCAGGACTTGAAGCATTATGTACTGTAGGGTGGTGAATGTCCTATAGGGGATTCATGGATGAAAAGATACAGGTGTTATTATACCTCTGTGCCAGAGAGGACCAACCAAATCAAGAATGTCATAGGGATTATGTCACCATAATCTAAGACTGCGTTCATTTACCTACTGTTGACAGGGAAGCTGGATCTTTCTGTACAAAAATCTGAGTTTGGGGATGAGATGTTCATTGTGATTAAATATAAATGATTCATCAAGCCAAAGAGATATTCATACTCTGTGGAAAACGTATTCTGGCCCAGGTTTGCAGGATATACAGATGAAGAAGACACACTTTATTGATCCTCTGCTGTTATTCTGTACACAGTATACACAGACCTGAAATACATACATGCACAAACAGGACCTATAGACATGCATTAATGGACAGATGTCAGAGTGAGCGGCTGCACCTGACAGGCGCCCTGAGCCTTTCTGGGGCTTGGTGCCTTGCTCAAGGGCACATCGGTAGTGCCCAAGAGGAAAACCGGCACCTCTCCAGCTACCAGGTCACAATCAGTACTTGGTCCATGTGGGGACTTGAACCGGCGACCCTCCGATCCATCCAGCTGCTTTCTCTTTCTCATTAGTAAAAGTTTTGAACTCAACATTCAGGTAGTAGCATGTTAGTTTTAGCCGGCGCTGTCACTGGTTAAAATGCCAAACGTTGCAGACGGTACATGGTATTAACTGCTCATCACATCAGTCTGAACCTCAATAAAGTACTATCTTATTGTACTTTTATATGCCCTTATAAGATTTTCCCACAACAGAAAGTCTTGGTAGCAGGTGGTGGTGTATGGGAGGGTGACTGAAAACACCAGATGTGAACGGCGTCGTGGATCTTTGTCTTGCTCGTCCCGTCCTCCGTTGAACTGGTCTGAACTGAGGCTCCGTCATTAATCCTGTCAGACAGGTTGAGTTTATCCCTGACTGCTGTTGGTTCTGCTGCTCTACTGACATCGTTTTCTCTGCTTCTATGCTGCTGATGCCGATCAATACCGAGCCTGAGTCACCCCCGCACAGCAACACGCTGACTGACTGACTGACTGCCGCTTACTGGGTCACACTGTGGGTGGGTGTAATACAGAGTACTTGACCGGGACGTGGGCGTAATTTGTCTTTTCTTTTGTTGCTGGTGAACTTAGTAGTAAATCAGAGGTAGAGAGACATTCATACATGCAGCTCCTGTGGGCGAGAAGTCAAGTTTTTTTTTTTTTATTTTTGTGAGTCTTAAATCTTTATTTTGCTCTGTAGAACTATAAGACTGCAAATATACTTAATACTAAAAATAATCAGGTTTTAATTTGGTTGTAGTATAGCTTTATAGCTCATCTATGTCTTATTTAAACAGAGCAAATTAACTACTGTGATCATCTCCAACTTTTAGTATGTAAACAAAGAAAAATAAAATTAATTGCAATAAAAGTGCATATCAGGGGTCAGTACTGGAAAATCCATAAACGACTATTTCATTCATTTTCAGTAAAAGTTTTTATTTTCGTTGAAAGTAAAATCTTATTTTGCAGTTTTGTGATTCTATATTATAGTTAAATTAATGTCACTGGAGTATTCAAGACATTTATAAGTACATTTCTTCTATTTAGTGTCTGTTTATGTTGGGCTGCAACTAATGATTATTTTGATTGTTGATCTGTTGATTATTGATTAGTTATTTGATCTATAAAATGTCAGAGAATTATGAAAAAATGTTGATCAGTGGTTCCCAAAACCCAAGACGACATCTTTAAACCTCTTGGTTTGTCCACAGCTCAAAGATATTCACTTTATTGTCACAGAGGAGTAAAGAAATAAGAAAATATTAACATTTAAGATGCTGGAAATCGGAGCATTTTAGAGCATTCTAGAAAATTATTCCAACCAAATAATCGATTATCAAAATAGTTGGTGATTAAATTAATAGTTGACAGCTAATCGATTAATCGCTGCAGCTCTATATTTACGTTGTGTAGTCTCACCACAATTTATTCATTTGTTTATTCATGTCTTCAGATAAGTTAACATGCCAGCACCGCCAAATATATATATTTAATAAAACCTTATTTGAAGCTGCAGCTTTTTTTGCACAAGTGATGTTTATTTTCAACTTTTTATTTCAGGAAATGAATAAGAAATATTTATTTGAGTATTATTTTTCTCCCTGGAACGGTTCTCGGTTGGTTTGAAATTTGTGCTGAAAGCGGCAGACATGCTAAACTGGGAGCTGGATGCATATTTTATTCAGAGAAAAGAGGATATGAATAAGACATTTTATTTGTCTGTTCGCTACGTCAGGTGGCGCTGAAAAGGATTTAAAGGGAAGGACACACACACAGATATGGACAGTGTGTGTGCAGTGCCATGCTGTGTCAGCCGTGTCGGAGAGAAAGTGTGAGAAAACACTGGGAAAAGGGAGGTTTTGTCTCCATGCAGACAGAAGTAAGAGAGTCTGCCGTCATCCGACCTGTCATCTGCCTCCACATCTGCAACAGTGTGGATTTAAAATATGGGATTATTGTGTCTTTAAACGCCTGTGCAAATGGACAGCTACGGTTATTTTTCTGTCCTTTTTTTGCATTTACAAGCAAGTTTTATATCTTTATAAAGTGAGAAGATTTTGCGAAGCGAGGACTTCCCTCTAAACGTCTGCAGCCATGCTAGCAGCTCTCTGAGCCTGTACTAGCATATCGGTGCTTTGTTGGCATGCTAACATGCTCACAATGACGATGCTAACATTCAGATGTTTAGCAGGTATAATCATAGAACGTGTATTGATGAGAAGTGAAAGTCAATTGTTTGTTCCATCGCAACATCAGCACCCAGCAGCAGAGCTGCACTCATAATATCATATCACAATACTTGTAGAATCGCAGTACTTAAAAATGGCAATACATGTTGAAGAGCCAAGTATCATGATGGTATTGAATCAGCAGATATGTGTGTTGTCCTAACGCTAGTGATAATGTTGTTAGCACCGTTAGCACTGTCGCTGTTGTTAGCACTAGTGCGGCTAGCAGTGCTAACGATAGTTAGCTACCTGTTGCTTTTCATGTGGACTCCAGTCAGTCACTTGTTTACCGGTATATTGATTAAAAAAAAAAAAACTTCAGTAAATACAGTATACACACATTTTCTTTAATTAAAGACTAGAATATTTAATAATTATTTACTTTGATAATGTTTGCAGCTTTGATAGAGTTTAACAATCTCTGTCTGTAGGTAGGTCTGAAACGTTTATGTCTAAAACTGTGGGTCTGCAGCGATATCACCTATTTACGCCTGTTTTTATTCTCTGAGCTGGACACCAAAATAACACACAGGTGAGCAAAACAGTTTTCAAGGTCAGGAACGATTGGGGCTGCTTGTGCTGGTCTTCGTGCAGCCACAAATGTAGGACAGATAGATGAATGGGTGACGGAGAGGCAGGTGTCAATGTGAAATACACATCGATGACTGAAGCTGAGGTAGAAAGAGAGATCTTAGACGGATGAAACGCTGGAGAATGAAAAAAGGCAGGAACATAGAAAAATAAATTACAGAGGAGGAATAATGAGATTAAAGTGCCTTAGAGGAAGAGGACTTTCTCTCCTGTTTATTCATTCATTGTGTTAATTATCTCTGATGAAGTTATTGTATAAAGCTTCATAGTCAGAGAAGATAACGGCAGATCGCTGAAGGTGTGGTCAACGAGAGAATGCTCTTATTTTATACTCTCATTCATACTCAACCTTTTTCTGAACTTTACTGTTTGTCTTCTCTGTTTATGTGACTCATCCTGTCACTTTATCTGGTGGGTGTGACTCTGAACACTTCACCTGCTGTGTGTGAAGGTCACAGTGACTTTTATATCTGTGTGTTTGTGTATTTCCTCAGTTGGACATCAGGTACTGTTTTCACTGACCCTGAGCTAGCTCTGTAATTGGCTCATCACTCGCTGCAGCTGACCTCTTATTGGCCAGGAGGCTTCATGATGTGGAAATACTGCACAAATATTCATTGGCTCATATGATCTTGTGTTTCTTATGTTTCCAACATGTTTGTTTTGTATCTGGAGTCTCAGACTCAGATTAAACTCTTTTATGTTAATGGCATTAGGTTATTTTAACTTTAGTTGCAGAAGATGGATTCAATAAGACTTGATACGTCATTCACGATCAAGCAAAGTTTTTTGAACCCCAACCCAAATTATAACCAATTTACTAAACTACTAGTCTATTAAAATATTTCATTGCAGTCGCATGATTGTACATCGTTAATCACACGTTTTTGTTATCTGTTCAAAATGTACCTTAAAGGGAGATTTGTCAAGTAGTTAATAGGAGTAGACAAATATGCTGTTTTATGCAAAAGTGTGTATATACAGTAGATTTATTATTGTAATTCAATGAACAATGTAAAACAATGACAGATATTGTCCAGAAACCCTCCCAGGTTCTGACTTTAGCATCAAAACTTTGGTCAGATCATAACATGACAGCAGCTGCAGGGACCCCTGTGAGAACGGCCACGCCGCTTTTTCCTCGTCAAAATTTGTGAGTTGGCAGCATTAATTGGCCTCTTTAACGACATTACGTGGTTGATTTCACATGATACCATTATCTTCACTTTAGTTTTGAAACTGAGCCGCTACAACCTAAGAGTCACAAGTTGTATTAATTTGTTAAAGAAATTAGTGGGTTTGTTACTGTTGCGTTCATTTTGACAGCCCTAATGTTTACTCTTTTTATTATATTATATATTATATTTACATATACTCTCCATATTTCTCTCTCTCTCTGTCTCAGTTTACTCCAATGAGGCTCGTCCACCCACATTAGGAATCCGGTACCTCACTCTCTCACCATGAGCATCGCAGCTCTGTCACCGGTGGCCCCTGAGCCTCCATTATCTCCGATGGTCACCTCCGTCACCCCGACCCTGGACCCTGACACCTCCACCTCCCCAGCTGCTCTCGGCACCGCCCCTCTCAGCCTGGACCCGGAGCATCAGTCCAAGGACGGGGCCTCGTCGCCCGGCCCGGGCCCCAGCAGAGGCAGCCTCGCTGGGGGAGGACCTCACCTGGGGAGAGACCCCTCCCAGAGGTGACAAATCAGCCATAAAGACAACGGCAACTAATTTTTATGAAAGCTTAATATTTTTCGTATATAATGAAATGGTGGATGTATTTTCCTCTTTGGGTCTCTACAAACAATTCAGATTAAACTGTGAATGGGAACATCTTTGGTTGCAGCCTGTGACGGTCATGTGTAGACGTCTTTTGAATTAAAAAGGTTGTGGTCCACTGTTCAAATTCAGTTGGTTTAGTTTTGGGTAAAGTCAATACCTTTTTTACTAAAGCTCCTGTTTGTGCTCATGTCTGACTTGTAAAACTAAAAAATATGCAAAAAAAAAAAAAAAAGAAAACAGTGACACCACTCTACGTTCTTCACTTAATGCTTCATTAATAGGTTTTATTTGCCACTACAAGCTGACAGACCCAGACCTGCAATATTATCACCTTATAAACCTCATGTTTTTCCAACGTTAACACACTTTACACAGTCAACACAGAAACAGCAGCATGATCATCCCATTGGAGTGGTGTTAGTGTCCACGCTCTGTCGTTGTCTCCACCATCTCCTGAGAAATATAACAGTGGGTTTATCAGAGCTGGCTTGATGAAAACGAGCAGTCGATGTGGGCGGTAAAACCAAAACAATCCAGTTAGTAGATCTGAGGGTAACTGCAAAGTCGGGGTCATTTCCTGTCTCACATGCTGTCATTTGTCCTGTTAATAACCTAAAAATACTGACTCTCTCATGTGCCATTTGTGTTGTTTCAGGTCAAAGAAACCTCCGCCCCTCCATACTGGAGCCGACTGGAAGGTCGTCCTCCACCTGCCAGAGATCGAGACGTGGCTGAGAGCGACCAGCGACAGAGTCACGCAGCTCACCCACTCTGTGGGACAAGACAGCGACAACAGACACGTGGACGTCCACCTGGTGCAGCTCAAGGTAGACATGGACACCTGGTGCATCTGTGTGCTCAATCTAAAGTCTTTCTTACAGCGCTGCTCCTTTTTTTTTTTTTTTTTTTTTCCCACACATTTAATGTAAGCGGCAGATACGTGATGCACGGCTGCATCTCTGTTGCATCACCTTCGGTATGTGGGTTTGGCGTGGCCTCCTCCACCGCCTCTCCCTGCGCCCTCTAGTTGTGAGTCACTGAAACATGCGTTGGAAATAATCCATTCTTCTGATATCTAGAATGTGAATACACGTTGTTTATATTTCAGATCTTTATTTGATAACAGATTGATTAAATTTGATGTGCCTGATCTCTAAATTGGTCGTGGATTAATCGTTAACATCCCTATTTGGGATTTTACTGACTAACTTTGTTTTTGACATTATTGAACCGAGCCTCACTTTAATAAACTTAAAATCTTGTAAAGCTTGCCGTGCCACTAAACAACAGAGACTACAAGCATCAAACATAGTCACAGAGCTGGGATTAAAGAGTCTGTTACTGCAGCAAAACAACATGGCTCAGTTGGACAAAAGTGATGGAAAAAGACACAAATTTCCAGATGTGGATCTTTATAAATCTCCAAATGCCTGAAAAAGATGCCAGTGAATGATGAGCTCAAAATCAAAGCTTCTCAACCGTCTTTGGGATCCAAATAATGAACTTAGATCAACTTGAAATCGACTTAATAAGGTCCAAAGTCAGTGCTAGCATGCAAGCGAACATGTCATGATGCCTCTCCGTGTTGAATTCATAAAGACAGCAGGACATCAGTCGATTCAACTATCTGACCTCAGGCACCAAATTACCCATAATGCCCTTCCTCTCTCTGTGGCCTTGTTGTTATGTAATGACTGTAAGTCACACAGTTTGACCCTTCATTTATTTATTTATGTAACTCAAGTCAAGAGTGCAGCGTTTCCAGTGACTGGTCAACGTTTGATGCTTCTTCATCAAACTTCATTCTCCTCGTCATCTCCAGTGGATTTTATATAAGAGAAGACGTTTCCACTGAGATTAGTCCGAGTCGTGGACAGAGCAGCTCCTCTTCATGTCTGGTTCACTGTGTCTGAAGAATTAAAGGAGCAGTACCCCTGATTACCCTATTACAGTTTGGACGGATATTGAAACTTATACAGATGTGTATTATCCTACGTTTATTAATGTATTTGCATTACTCACATGGTACATGTGTTTGCACAAGACTGTGACTCTCTCAACCTCTGAAATTCATTTTCTACTTCAGTGTCCACTTATATTTTTTTATTTAGAAAACCTTTATTACATAAATATTCTTTCTGATCTGATCATTATTTTAAATCGTATGATTCTTAAAAATAATTTAGTTATTAAAACAAGGTGCCATGATTTTATTAGACCCATATAGTCACATGTACAGACTCATTCTTTGTCCTTCTTCAGCTCAGTTTAAATGTGAGCGTTTCTGTTGCTTCAGCACGCATGGTGATGGCTAACAGCTTTACGCAGCGAGTGGTTGTTTGATGCCGGGTTAATGTGTCAGATATTGTGTAGAGAAGCTTTAAGCTCACTGAGGAACTGATGGGACGAACTGTGATGCTGCGTTCAAGTGCTGGTGGTCAAACATCTGGGACATGATTTCACAGTGTTGTGTTGACCTGCAACATGAAAAGAGGAACAGAAGACATGACAGAAGCTGCAGACTCACTCACTCATTCATTCATTCATTCATGCATTCACTCATTCATTCATTCACTCATTCACTCACTCATTCCTTCCTTCCTTCCTTCATTCATTCATTCACTCACTCACTCATTCATTCATTCACTCATTCATTCATTCATTCATTCATTCACTCACTCATTCATTCCTTCCTTCATTCCTTCCTTCCTTCCTTCATTCATTCATTCACTCACTCACTCACTCACTCATTCATTCACTCATTCACTCACTCATTCATTCCTTCCTTCATTCATTCATTCATTCACTCACTCATTCATTCACTCATTCATTCATTCACTCATTCACTCACTCATTCCTTCCTTCCTTCATTCCTTCATTCACTCACTCACTCACTCATTCATTCCTCATTCATTCACTCACTCACTCACTCATTCATTCACTCATTCATTCACTCATTCACTCACTCATTCATTCATTCCTGCCTTCATTCATTCATTCACTCACTCATTCATTCATAAAGATGCTGTTTTATTCTGTTCAGATTCAGTCGACATGGAGGATCTTTTATTGATGAGTGTGTATTTTTAACTACAGTGACTCAGATGTTTCCTTTCTGTTAATTTCCTCTTCCTCTCCCTCTCCCTCTCTTCTCTTCTCTTCTCCTCTCGTCTCCTCCTCTCCTCCTCTCCTCTCCCCTTCACTTCCTATCCTCTCCTCTCCTCCTCTCCTCTCCCCTTCACTTCCTTCCTATCCTCTCCTCCTCTCCTCTCCTCTCCCCTTCACTTCCTTCCTATCCTCTCCTCTCCCCTTCACTTCCTTCCTATCCTCTCCTCTCCCCTTCACTTCCTTCCTATCCTCTCCTCTCCTCCTCTCCTCTCCCCTTCACTTCCTTCCTTTCCTCTCCTCCTCTCCTCTCCCCTTCACTTCCTTCCTCTCCTCTCCTCCTCTCCTCTCCCCTTCACTTCCCTTCTCTCCTCTCCTCCTCTCCTCCCCTCCCCTCCTCTCACCTCCCCTCCTCTCCCCTCCTCCTCTCCTCTCCCCTTCACTTCCCTTCTCTCCTCTCCTCCTCTCCTCCCCTCCCCTCCTATCGTCTCCTCCCCTCCTCTCCCCTCCTCCTCTCCTCCCCCCCTCCCCTCCTCTCCTCTCCTCATCCCCTCCTCTCCTCTCCCCTCCTCCTCCTCCTCTCCTCCCCTCCCCTCCTCTCCTCTCCTCTCCCCTCCTCTCCTCTCCCCTCCCCCTCCTCTCCTCCCCTCCCCTCCTTCTCTCCTCCCCTCCCCTCCTCTCCCTCCTCCCCTCCTCTCCCTCCTCCCCTCCTCTCCTCTCTCCTCAGTGTGTTAAAAGGCAGCAGTAGTAGAGGTGGTGTATCTAGTAGCAGCTCCAGACACTGATGAGAAAAGGAGGATAAAGTAGCCGTTGTGTTAGTGATTGAGGATGTTTTCTGTTTCCTGTCTGTAGCTGAGGCGCTCGCTGCCATGAACATGCTCTTATTGTCCCTTTTTAGACCTTTTTCAGTTGCACACGTTTGTCCAGGAACCCAGAGAGCTTCTTATGAAATCAGAAACCTGACAGTTAAGTTGTGTTTCAGCATTAATAACCAGCGTTTAGTCTCTCTGTCATAAAGTCTCTGCTTTGTTGGCAGAGTTTGCTCTCCTAAATGTTGCTGACTGTTCAAACATCAACTTGTTTACAGCTTCACTCGCATAGTAAACAAGCAGTGGCTGTCGCTAGAATCAGAGAGAGGGCAGAAAGACACGCACTGCCTGGTAGTAACGTTACTACCGGTAAAACGTTCAGAGCGCCGCTCATACTTTCAGCAGGTAGATCAGCTGTTCGAGCAGCTGAACATATCATTCAAACCCACCCATCCACCCACCCATCCACCCACCCATTCATCCACCCACCCATCCATCCATCCATCCATCCATCCATCCATCCATCCACCCATCCATCCATCCATCCATCCACCCACCCATCCACCCACCCATTCATCCACCCACCCATCCATCCATCCATCCATCCATCCGTCCGTCCGTCTGTCTTCAGCTGCTTATCCCATTGGGGGTCGCGGGGGATGGAGCCGATCCCAGCTGGCATTGGGCGAAGGTGGCTGCTGCTGCTGCAGGGGGTCATGCGGTTTCATTAATTTTTGAATAATAATCGACTAATTCCCAGTGATTTTATTTATAGTAATTTTGCTTTGAATGCACCTCCCTAGTTTTTGTATAATTTTGTTGTTGTTAAATGTGCCCCCATTTACTTCAATTCATCAAGTATAAGAGGTAACAGGGTGAGTAATTGATAAAGTGAATTATTCCTTTAAGAGCACACACACTCAAACAATGTCAATCTGACATCATGAGTATAGGTTTGTTTTCAGAATACACAGCTTTGCTTTATGATGAATGTCTGTGTGTAGTCAGGGGATGTCCTGGATCCCAGCCTGGTTCTGGGAAGGAGTGATTATCAGACGTAGAGAGAGAGAGGAGGGGGAAGACAATTACATCTTTGTATTGTGTAACTGATGTCATTCTGACTGTGTGTCTCTGTGTTTGTATTTAATCCATTTATCAGCTACTGATGCTTCTGTTTAAATCCTCACCAGAGTCTGAACCAAACTCCACTTTGTTTTTACTGGATTTAACAACAAAATACTCTCAGATTTCTCTTTAGTTGGTTCCTAACACCAAACTGAGAATCTGTGTTTTGCCGCAGTCACTGCTGCAAGGTGAGAAGTTCAGCCGCTGGAGGTTCAGCAGCAAACAAGATTTTAAAGTTAGTCTTTAGGTGGCAGATCACCTGGTTGCGCCCTCTGGTGGTGAGAACACCTCAGACGATGCTGCAACTACTAGAGGAAGGTCATCCAAAAATACTTCTAATAAAAATAATTATTATTAATCCTCCAAATAGTTTTAAGACCCAATTTTCACACATATTTTTGTTTTTTTATGTTAAGAATGTTATTAATTATAAATTTATTTACATAGCACTTCAGAAGCTGAAAGAACTTTACAGATTAAAAGATTTGCTGAACAAAAAAATTAAAGATCAGAAGTATATCAACATATATGAAGCAGCACTGAGCCCATACATAAACAGATGGAGGTGCAAGTTCATATAAGTAAGATGTGAATAAGAGAAATGAGCTCATCTAAAGCTGGTGGGATTTAAGTAAAGGAAATAAACATATTTATAAATAAGATGCAAATATCAGAAGGGATCTCATAAAGCAGCCAATAAAAGAACAAATTATTGAATTCAAAAAGTGCAAAATATATTGAAGTGCATATAAAAAGAGTAAAACAAACACAAATTATGTAATGTCAGCATTTTTAGACTAATATGCCAGAAAATAGTAATTTAAAGAGGAAATATGAAGTGATGTGATAGTGGAAAAAGAAAACATAGCTAGATATCCAAACCCAGATATATTTAAATACATTAATATGTAATCTTATGTTTTTCAGGACAAATTAGCAGCTTAAATAGTACAAACTGGTTTTATGAACTAAAAATATGCATTAAGTCTCCTCTTTTCAACCCGATATAAAATTAGATCCATAAACGTACGACTTCATTTTCAGCGTCGTCATGACAATAATCAAATCTTCTACTCATCATCTTTTGAGTTTTGGCATCTTGTCAGAGCAGCGCTGTAAACACTCGCTAAAGAGGACAATAAGACAGCGACCACAAAGACGGGACAGACAAAAGCTTGATGAAGATGAGCGAAGACGCTCCGTCCATCCACAGCTGGAAGGCAGAAACACAAACTGATGTGATGCCTTCTGTTTGTTCACGCTGCTCGTATCCTGACGCCTCGGTCACTTTGTGTTGGTGTCGGATCTGAGATCAGTCAGGATCGATAAATCGCTGAAACAAACATTTACATTTCACCGTTAGCATTTTACAAATGCAGCTGAAGGTTGAAGATATGCAGAAAAATAAACTTTATATAGAAACACAACAGATGAATTTTTGGATCCCATTCCTTTTGTTGTCGACTAGATTTTCCCCGTTAGGTCAAAAACATGCAAACAAAAAACTGTTTGTGATGCTGGTTTTAATCTGTATTAAGAAGGTGAAGAAGTAGGAATAGTTGGAAAAGTGGGAATGGGTTTAATTTGGAAAAAGTTGAATAATACCAATCATTATTTTTAAAAAGACATGCAATAATGTAATAATTTTGAATAGCTGACGCTACACTGGATTGCTGGATTTAATCTGTATAAATGAGGTGAAAAAGTAGGAATAATTGGAAAAGTCAGATTGGTTTTAATTTGTATGAGTATCATTGAAATTATAAATGATGTGGAATATTTAAAGGTTTTTGGACAGCTGACTTTAACTGGGATTATAGTGGGAAAGTGTAAAAGTTGAATACAAGACGGGGAACATTTTAAAGTCTGAACGGTGTTTCTATGTGAAAGTATTCACGTATTCACATTCAAAGATGGCTGAATTTTTGTCAGATTTTAACATTTCCCCATTCATTTTCAATACTTGAAATTTTGCGGATAACGGTGAATATTTTGGGCAGTTTGAATGATGATAATGTCCTAATTGAGCAGAATACCTTGATGTTTGAACGGAGTTTGTACGTTGAAAGATGTGGAAACAGACGCCAAACAGTGGGCAGAATTTTTGTCGTAGAAGAACATATGTTAATGTTTCCAGCGTTCACACAAATTAAAAAGGGCCAATGTGTGAAGGAAAATATTTAGAGCAATTGATTTGTGACTGAAGAAGTGGACCGGAGACCGAGAATGAAACTTACCTGAAGACGATGTAGTACTTTGAACTGTGAGACCATGTCTAAATACATGATGTATGTACTTTCTTCAAGGTAAACAAGACTTTTAACAGACTCCTAACTGTTTGACATATTCACCATTTAGATTGTTGTACAGTACATTAACCTTTCTCTGTCATTCAGGTGTTATTGTTTTATGTCTTGTTGATCATTCATCTTCTGTGTTTTAGTTTAGTAGATAGTTGTGACCATAGCAGTGAGGAGCAGAGCCGGTGGATGCTGCCTGAGTAGATCCCTCGTTCTCTGGTTGACGCCTCCATCTAGTGGTGAAACTGTTGCAGTACAGTATCCATGTCCATGAGGCTTCAGGGCGGTCCTGCTCTGTCGCTGACATTATGAGCCCTGTGTGAATACTTTCCTTAAGTCTGCATTTCTGCAGACTTTGCCCGAGGGAATCACCGACAATTCATAGCATTATGACGGTAAACGCAGCGTTGCCAGGAGAAGCCCGGAGGCTTCAGGTAAACAAAGAGGGCGGCACAAGGATGTTCAGCCAAGCATGTAAAATTTACACAGAAACATTAAGGATTTAGGATGGTACATAAAAACACATGAAATCAGAGGAATGAGAGCTTTAGACTGTGTTACACACCTGGTTTCTTCATCAATCACTTCTTTTTGCTTAATGAAGTTTGGCAAAAACGTGTACATTTATTTATTTTTTTTGTAGTTACCTCAAGTCTTGTAAGGCAAGAGCCTGGAAGATGTTCAAACAGGCAGTAAAAAATGTAAGATAAAGTCCACAATTGGCATCGTCAAGGTAGCGTGATATGGTGGTGCAAAGTGTTGTCCCTTTTCTATTTAAACCCTCGCAGCCTCTCACACTCAACCATGTACCAGGTGACATCAGTCAAGTCCATGGAGGTTCAGGGCTGAAGGTCTTAGAGGGGATGCTGGGATTGGGTCTGAATGTTCACTGGTCTTCTATTGACCTTTTTCACAGCAGACAGTTGCAGGAGGAAAAGCATCAAATAACATCAAAGATGGCTGCACTCAGCTGCATGCTGGCTCACTGGAATAGTTAACAAGGATACGTCATGGTCCCGAGCCTTTGTTGATGTTATCCTGTCCTTTTCCTACTATGAAATGACAAACTGTCTACCATGAAAATAGTATGTAGTAGGATGTTCATTTAGTAAATTATGGTCCATTTAGAGTCAGATAGACCATAAAGCAGGGAATGCTTTAGGGCGGGGCTACCTGCTGATTGACAGGACGCTACCACAGTCTGGGAGCTGTTTGTGTTTTCGTCTTTGAGCTTTAACCCTTTCACAGTGTGTTTTCATGACTTCAAAGTTAATTACAACATTTTGGTTGCCTAAAAATGGTTTATTCTGCATACAGTTGTTCTTAGCTCCATCTTGTCCTCTCACATCTGATTGCAATAAAACAAGATGGTGACGGCCACAATGCCATAATGAGGCTTCAGAACAGCAGTCCACAAACCAGTGGGCGATGTCATGGTGACTATGTCCATTTCCTATATACACTCTGTGGTTGTGTCTCATTATTTAACTCAGATTTGTAAAAAATAAAATGAAGACCGTGGAGCATCTCAGGCTGCAGCCCGAGTTGCCAGATGTGGTTGATGAGCACAGGTTTTGGTTTTAGTCTCTGGTACCAAACATGGCAAGATAAGATAAGATATTCCTTTATTGGTCCCACAGTGGAGAAATTCACAAAACCAGACTCTGGAAAGTTGTTTGTGTTTGTGATGGAGTAAGCTGTAAATGAATTGCCCTTGTTGGGATCAATACAGTTGTCTGAATCTTAATCTGAAGCCACTCTGCTCATCTGTTCAATAATTTCAGCACTTAATTCCCTTAAAACCAGATTTAATGAAACCAGATCCTGCATGTTAATCAGTGACCTTAAGAGGTGCTGGTAGGTGTATTTGTAGACTTTGGCCAGAGCCAGGCTAGCCGTTTCCTTCTGTTTCCAGTCTGTATGCTAAGCTAGGCTAACCATGGAGCAGACAGCTCTGTATTGTTGTTAAGGGAGACCAATCTGAACTGATCTTCGTCCCCTCACAGCTCAGCTGGGCAGTTTGTTTGGAAGCCTGTGAGTGATTGTGTTGTGTAATACAGTTCTTCAGTATCATCCATGTTTGGATAATGAGCTCCTTCAGGCCCGTCCGACCTGGATTCACCCCGTCACGGCTCGTAGCTGTGTTTCCTCAGGTAACATGTGGCCGAAGCGGCCCGAGCTTTATTTGACTTAATTGCAGGCGTGGCGGTCGGCAGGGCGTCAGCCTCGGCGACGGAGCGAGAGATGGAATCAGACAGATGGGCAGACCGCTGTTTGAAATTGTCGTCTCTCCTTGCTGCTCTTTTCTTTTTCTTTCATCCTCTCCTCCTTTTCTTCTCTCTCTGGCTCTCCCTCTCTCTCTTCCTCCTCTTCCTCCCTCTGTCATATTTATAATGCGTTTGCCTGCAGGGCATTTTTCTATAACCTGACCTTGCCACGGAGCGACTGTTGGACATGATTATAGTGATGCAACCTCTGTTTCTGTGTGTGTGTGTGTGTGTGTGTGTGTGTGTGTGTGTGTGTGTGTGTGTGTGTGTGTGTGTGTGTGTGTGTGTGTGTGTGTGTGTGTGTGTGTGTGTGTGTCATGCCGTTCTCGGTATCCGGCTGCAGGCGGTGTGTAACAGCTGCATGGAGAATGTGAGAGGGAGAGGCTGCATACAGTACATTTACACACACACACACACACACACACACACACACACACACACAATCAGCAGACACCAGGGGTGGGAACGGTTCGGGTAAAGATCCGAACTGTTCGGTTTGCTAGTCACGGTTCGGGTCATGTCTGTACCGTTCGGTTCATCTGAAACAGGTTATGAGGCTGATTGTGTATTTTTTTCATTGCGTTTATTGTCACACTAGAAATCAAGGCCTGTAGAAAGAGGCAGGGACACGGTGGACAGGAATATGAGGTATAACACATGGACAGTGTAACTGAAGCTGAGGTCCTGCCTTGTTCGTGGCTCAGTTTCTGCGAGGGTGACCAGATTTACTGCAGGTGTTGTACCACCAAAGATACGATTGATGAGGCGTGACCCCGCCTCCTTCCTTCTCAGCTGGTAGAGACGCTGATGAAGAGCAGAGTACGGCTGTGATTGGTTAAGGAAATGGAGGGAGGACACGATAAAGTTCAGGTAGAGCATTAGAGCGTGTGGGAGCGTTATTGATTGGTGTTACGTATGACAGTGAAGGAAAAAGTGGTGGATAAAACGTCAACTGTTTGTCAGCAATGTGTAGCTAATGCTAGCGGCAATACTTCCTCTATGATGAATCACTACGGAGACGTCACTCCGGTGTGTCCATTGATAGTAGGTAATATCCGGGAATAGAGAGACATACGTTACTGTTTTTAAAGGTCCAGTGCTCGCTGCCCTGATGCACTTTGTGTTGACGGCCTGAGCCTATAATTAGTTTTTTATTTATTAATTATTTTTAAGTAACACAGTGGCTCTTGTTCCTTTTGTTGGCCTAGTCGACTGTTCAGGCAAACAGCTGTTGACTTATTTTGAAATAAATGAAAAGCTGTTCAAATTGAAATTGGCTTCCCTGCTGTACCATAAATAGCGTTTATCGCTGTACCAAAACGAAAACCATGACCCCCAAACTGTGATTTGAACCGAACCGTCCCACCCCTAGTAGTCACAGATGCAGCAGCGCACTTATTGATTCTGTCAGCAGCTTAATAATATCATCCAAAAGTGTTTTGGAGATTTTTGCATGTTATTGTGATTCTGATTAATAATAGAAAATGTACTCATCAATTAAAGAATATTAGACGAGATAAAAGGTAATTGAAATGAGCTCCACCTTTACGAACTGCAGCATTAAGCTGATGAGTGGTTCTCAACCACTAAAAAACTACATATTTAGGACGGTCCAGGATCTGTCAAATGCAACAGCACAAAAAAAAAAGTGTGTCTGCAGCAAGTTAAGCTCAGTTTGCTCTGCAGGAGCAGTGTCCACGTCTGACCCTTAAATCACAGTGTAAAGTTCTAAATGAGTTCATGTTACAGTCAGGCATCGTCATGTCGCAGCTG